>JAUMHB010004563.1:0-20939 GCA_032359685.1 Pittosporum tobira
TATATATATATATATATAGAGAGAGAGAGAGAGAGAGAGAGAGAGAGAGAGAGAGAGAGAGAGAGAGAGAGAGAGAGGATGTAAATAAATATATACATATGTGTATGTATTGTATTTGTACGTCATTGATGATTATGCTGCATGTGTGTGTTTATGGTTTGAAAATTGAGTGAAAAGATGATGTTGGATCGGCTCAATCAAAGCAAATCTCCCAAGATGAGTAGTACTGGGTCTTTATTTTGATTGAGCCGTGCCAATATCATATCATCTTCATTCTTTCTTCCCTTTTGAACCAGAAATTCCATTTTTGTAGTTTAGACACCCATTTGGATTTCTCGAAGATGAGGACATCATTTGGTATGGCTGCTAGCTACGCCTGCTAGACCTTCCTTGTAGCCCAATGTAATAATTTTTTTTAAAATTAAATTTAATTTTTTTATTATTATTATTATTATTATTATTTTCTTTTTTACATCTTCATAACCTACACACAATATGTTTTACAAAACGAGTCAGATTTAAAAGCTTACAAACATGTAAGTATTATTGTTATTTCATGTTTGTCCATAAATAAATAAAAATTCTTAATTAGTGATTGTGTTATTATATGGAAGTTGTAATAATTGAAAATAGAGGTTTTTTGTTTTTATGTTTTTGTTAAACCAAACATATATATGGTGAAATTAACTTAATTTTATGTATTTTGAGTATGTAATCTTAATTTCATTTACATATACTAATATAACTACAATTATGTATTCTAATATTTTGTACGACTTTTACATCTGTGCAATTATATTTTTTAATTTAATAAATAATTAAAACATATCATACGTCTTTTACTGATACAAAGTCGAAGTAATCGGTTTTGAACTGGAGCCATTCTAATACATTGGAAGACTGCCAGTTCAAGTTCCTTTGGTTTCGGTACACTGTCCATAACAACTAACAAGTATTGGTGTGGTCAAAATTTTTAGTTACAACAATCGAATTGGGCCTTTCCCAAAAGTAAAAGAATCGAATTGGACTGTAATCTGGCTTTTGTAGCTCACTTGATATTGTGGTCCATCAAGCCAGTAGTAGGTGCTGTGGCCCGGAATGTGTGATGGACTGGCGGTAGCATGGGAATGGGAGGAATTTGCAAAATTTGGAACCTGTTATCCGCTACTTCAGCGAGTAGGAAGGAGGAGAAAGACCTTAAAGAATAATCATCATTTCTGAGTTCGACATTAGAATGTAATGAAGTTTATTTTACTGACAATTTTAATAAAATTTATTTGACTAACAAAATTATTATGTGCTTTATTACAAAAACCATAAAGTAATTCACTTAAAAAAAAGGTCATTAAGTTGTCATATCACACACTGCAGGGACTAGTGATCGCACTTCCATATTTCCACTTGTTTCTCCAGTAAATGTATACACACACCCAAAACACATGCGGAACTTTGATGATCTATGATCAACTAGTTTCCTTTTTAAAAATCAAAATCGGAACTAAAATTCTAGTGGCAGTGGAGTGTAAGACATGACCAAGTAAACACTGCTGTAGGAATGCACACAGCAACGGTAAGAGTCATGTTGTTGAGATTCTTGACGATTGTATGGGCTTGAATCGCCACGTCCAATTTCCCCGCCACAAAATGACCCAGCCAACGTTACACCAGGGAAATTCTCCAAGAAAGGAGAGCTATCAACATTGTTTTTTCCGAAAAATGGCTCGCCTCGACCACAGCAGGAGAAGATAATGCCGCCAAAGACTTTCTTCATGTCACTATAACCAGTAGCACTTCTCATACGATGAGAAGTTTCAACATCAAAGTCTTGCTTCAAACGTCTGAGTTTGTCAGAGACATCATTAAGAGAAGATAACGCCATGTGGGAATCTGAATGGAAGAAACGGAACAAATCACCAGTTTTGATGTCACCACCGCCAACATATAAGTATTCCTCATCTCCACTGCAAAATAAAATAGATTTGACTACTGTTTTTCAAATAAAATAATAATAATAATGTCTTTTTCTCAAAATCTTGAGCCCAAAGATAATGCAGGTTCGACAAGTTTGTTTTCACTTCTTAGAAGAACTGCAACATTTTTCAAACAAGTGAACATACAAATGAGAGATAGTTCACAGATTACCGATTTACGTCATGGAATACTTGGGATGTTATCCAGCTCACTTTATCCAACCCATCTGAGCATTTTCTTCTTTTCATGACCCCAATGTAGAAAGCAGGATACTGAATGCGATCACTCATCTGCCAAAAATATTGCAGCAAGCTTATGATGAAAAAGCATTAAAAGAAAAAACAGACTCAAATATATACGTCACACTATTCAACTCACAAACATGAGCCAAATCCTTTCTAACTTGAGCCATGAATAAAGAAAGCTAAAAACTGCATCTAAACTACAAATTCACTCAAGTAAGATACGGGCATACTTCATCATAAATATGGTTGAGAATGGTTTGACCATCAAGGTTCTCAAGGACCCCTTCTCTCTTCGCAGTGAGCCATGTTGAACCTTCATGACGCTTCTCTTTAACTTTAACAGCCTTGAATATGGGACCTATGGGTGACACACCACTGGATAATGCCATATGAAATTGTATATTCCCTGTACCTGCTCATCAAGACCCGAAAAATGATATAGTAACAAAGTAACTTTTAACATGGAAGACAATAACGATGAAGCACTATATCGCAAGCAAAACCGTTGCATTAATGTTAAATGGTTTATCAAAATGGAAAACATATAAAACAGCCAATACTGTTGAATAATAATAAAACCATTTTTTATAGACATATTATTAGCAATGATGGAACATTTAGAACGCATATGCTGGAAAATTACAGTGCATTATGCATAAGTAACTGAAAAGGTTTTAAAGTTCAATAGCAATATAGGCATAATCATATCCAAAATTTGAGATACATTTGTAAAACAACTTTTATTGAAAATTTATTTTCACAAAAATGTCACTAGCATTAGTTATAAATGTAGCACTACTGTCATGATAGTACTCTATCTGATATAATAACGATATGTTAGGAGCTTCATGTCACTTTATAGTCAAATTAAATACGCATCTCTAATTTTGGAACAGCCAAAAGGAATAGCTATCTCAAATTTTGGAGCAAAGGGAGTAACAAAAAGCTGAAGAAAGCATTAAATCATTGTTGTCAATGGTGAAGACAGAAAAGCACAGACCTCTATGAGATTGCAAAATAAAAGGCCAAAAATTAGTCTCTTGGTTGATCTATGCCCTCACAAGGTCCCACCAATCCTTCATGAATCACAGTCTTATTTATCATTTTATTTATTTCTCAATATGTATAAAATATATTCTTTTTAGATAAGTAAGTTTGCCCCCGAGTATAATGTTTCTTAATATGTGCAGAATTTTTATCCTTTTCATTGACCTCAAACTTAAATTTGTGGATCGGTATGCCCACACGTACTCAAGTACTGCAAATTCCTACCAATTAAATCAAAGTTTGCTTAATACTCCCTCCGTTCCAAAATGTAAGAGCATTATTGCCTTTAAGAAGTTGCCTTTTAACATTTTTAAATTTAAAATTACATGAATTTCTTTAATCATAACCAATACAATTGTGAAAATCTGGATCTATTTGAAAAATACTAAAAGTTGCAAAAAATTAAAATTAAAATTAAAACACAAATGGATTCATGTTGATTTTTGGTTTGAAATTTTTCAAAATGAGCATTCAAAACAATTATGCTTTTATACTTTGGAACGGAGGTAGTATTTAGGAATTATTAACAAATCCAACTATATCTATAAGTCAAATGCAGTACCATGAGGCTTGCCCCTGTCCCTCATAAATAAAAGGGCAACAGCAGCGATAACAGGATGCTGGTTCTTCCTCCTGGCATTCTCCATACTATCACCTCCATATAGGAACACGCCTTTCCCGTCACCGACAATGACAGTCTCCGGAGACATGCAATGATCTGCAAAATAAAAATAATTAACTATGGATAACATTATTAAAAAATGGTTGCAGAACCATTACTACAAAATTACATGTACGGATAATTCATTGAAGTGTGATGAGACATGAGTTGTTCAAATGCATAGCACTGGAACTAATCAAAGAGCATTGTGTGTGTGTGTGTAAGAGATTGATATGTTTCCTACACGATACCCACCCAGCTTTATAAGAAGCTGATCCGTGTCAGTTTTGATATCCTAAAAAACCATTATCACATGTTAGAAATGCAAATAATAAAAGAAGTATACTTGAGATTTTAGTTTATATGGACTTCGTTATGATGTGGCTTACAATGTAACAAAGGAGAAGAATGTCGACTTACCGCAAACAAAATTATCCCAACAGGAGATGTGCAACCTGAAACAGAGGCAGCGCATTCCCTAATATCTGACACAAATTCATCCACAAACAGAACCTCCTGTTTGCAAAACTTAATGTCAATTTCTTTTCATTCAATATAACTGTAAAAAGAACTCAAATATTCAGCTTTACCCCATCCACAAACACAATGGCTTGATGAAATAACTTTCAAGAATTCCCTCAGCAAAGAGAAAAACAACCAAATACCAGATACAAGGAATTAAAGACAGCAAATTCTCTTTTTTGTAATAGCTGAATTAAAAACAGCAATTTTACCTTCTTTGATTGGAATAATGGGATTGCAGCCACTTTTATTCCAGGTAAAAATCCAACTGTCAACAAAATGGCTCGGTTCTGATCACTAAAACCAGCACTAGGATCTTCAAAAAAGAAGTTAACATCATGATCATCATCTTCAGTAACTTCCCACTGAAGCTGGAGAGAGTAATATCAATACCACACAAAATAAATACTCTTTTTTAAGTTTCTATAGGTACCCATTAACAAGTTACAAATATTTAAAAAAAAGTAAGGGGTAAAAAAAACAAAAGTGATGGCAAACCTCTCTGAATTCATTTGTAATTGCATTCCTTCCTATTAATCCAAAAGGTGCAGTATAAACCACTGGAACTGTGGACCCTAATCTTTTTGAAACCTGCAGGTTACATTTTCATTAGTCCAATAATTGATCGTAAAATCGATAACACCAAGAGAGAGATAGAGATACATACCAGTTGGCGCACTTCGTGCTGACTAAATGACGGGCCAACAGAGACCATGGCAAAATGCGGGCGAATTGGTTCCGAAAAAACCTTGTGGAAAACCTCTTCCACAGCATCCTTTTAAAATTGAAATAAATCACATGAACACTGGTTTTCAAGTTTTCATTTTTATACATTACATACAAACATATAAGTATACAAGTAAACCTGGAGAGAAGGATTGAGAGATAGAGCGGAAGAGAGTTTGGGGGTGGAGAGGAGAGAATCGCAGAGGAGATTCCAGGAGCGGCTAACGCACGCCGCTGATGCGAAGGATAAAGCAGGGAGTCTGCCTAGTACGTTCTGAAGAAGGTCTTCTCCTATTGCATCGATGGTTATTGTAGGATTCCCCATTTCATACAGTTTCTTACTTTCGATTCTTGAATTTTGGCGATTCAGTGGTTCTCGTTTACTACCTAAACCCTAGATCTCATTTCTAGCATGTTCTTCCGGTTCTAGCTTTTGTGAATTGAGGTAAGTTTCTGAGGTCGGACGGAAACCAAAAACATTTATTTTTAAAAATATTTATTTTAATTTGACTTATATATAATAAATGAATTTAAATTTATTTAAAATAAATTGTATAAAGAGTATATATGGGGAATTATAAATTTATGAGTCTCATATTTCGCACTAAATTTAAGATGTTCCACACATATGTATTGTATTTTTTAATATTCTTATATTGCTTCCGTTCTGAAAAAAATGATTTGTATTTTTTATATAAATTTTAAGACAATTTAAAAACGTATATATATACTATAATTTCTATATATTTTTATATTCTTAACATATTTGTATGTAGTATTATATTTTTCAATATAATAAAAATATATTAAATACATAATATATAAATATATTTTTAAAACGTTTTAAAATTTGAATTAAAAAATAAAAATAAAAAATTGACCATCCTAAAGATGGAGGGAGTACATTTATAAAGGAGTAGTACATAATGATGTTATTAAGATCGTTTAAAATACATGTTCAACTAAAATAAATCATAAAAATTTGACAGAGAGAATAGCTCTCTAACTTTAAAATTTTGGGACTAAAATTAATATATCAAGACATTTTATAAATAAATAAACATTAAGTCTATTTAATCGGTTACATAATATATTAATTTATAATTCGATCGAGTTGTCATTAAACTCGATTGATTATTAATAAATTGATATTTAATTACATTAGCTCTTCAAATAATTTTCAAATAAATATTAAAACATCTCACATGGTAAATACAATATTATAAGTTAGAGGTTAGTGCATAAATCCTTTTTTTTTTTTTAATGACTTTATTTGCAAACAAGTTGTTGTTCTTATTTATATCACATAAAGCAAAGAAATGACTATGCTTATTGAATCGTAGTTTGATTACTTAATTGTTGTAACATTTTTAATAATCTCTTATTGTATAAAAAAAAATATTACTTTACTTGCATATAAAAAATTGTGTTGATTATTAAGAACAAAATTAATATTTTAAAAATAAAAGAGAACTATTCCAAAAAATATATATTATAAAACAAATATCAAAAGATTTTGTTTCTTAAAAGTAAATTGAACTTATACATTGAAAAATCTTATTAATATGTCGTGACATTTTAAAATTTAACAAATTATATTAATAACTTATATATCTATATACAAAAAAATATTGAATTTATTATTTTTAACATATTAATAAATATTTGCATATAACAAGGGTATTGTTGGACGTTTAGACTAATTATATAAACAGACAAACAATATACATTTTGGTTCAATTATCGAGTAATTTATATTGAGTTTAGATTGAACTCATTAATATAATTAAGAAATTAAAAATACATATAAATCAATGTATTATACTCCGTATAAATATATTATACAAATAGACAAATAATTTATCTTTTTTGGTTCAATAATTAAGTGCATTTAGTTTTACATATTTAGACTGACTTTAGATTAAACTCTTTACTACGATTACAAAAATTTTAAAAATTATATTAATATTTTAGATAAATTTATAAACACCAAGATTGTTTTGTTCGTTTACCTTGTTAAATTGAATATAAAACCTTTAGATACCCAATTTGGATAAAGTTATATGCAAGCTCACTTTAGTTATTTAATCGATTATTAAACTTATAGTTTAATAACTGAATGTTAGAGAATCACATAATATAAATAACATTATGGTTTCATATTCATTTGTTTATGTTTGTTGAGATTATCAAATGAACATGAACAAAAATAATATTTGATACATCTTAAACAAAGGTAGGGAAAATAAACAACAAAAAATATATAAAATAAAAAAATACACATGAGCAATACATTGAAAAAAGACACAAGACCAAATATTTTAAAGAAAAAATATAAAAAAATTATTAAGAATAATACGTTAAAAAATTTACATATAGTTCGAACAACGTAGACATTTGGGCTAATAGTATGGAAGTAGATTAGGGAAAGGCGAGTATTTTATAAGGAAAAAAATGTAAATGGGAAAATTTTAAGATGTCAAATTTATTTTTCATTTTTTAAATAAATACACTCAGGCATTGACTAACTTATTGGACATGGGTCGGGTGGGTTCGCTAACGGTCCAAAAGGACTGGGCCGCCGGGTCCTTAGGATTTCCTTCTTGTGCTCGTTGAAATTCAAACTTGCCCTTACACATCTAGTACCCCAACACACCGGGCTTCAATCGGTCGTAGTTATTCTTTACGCGCGCGCGAAGAGCCCCACTCCTTTCAATTTTTCAGTCTCTAGGTTTCTACCTAATTCATATATAAATATATCTATAACTATATATTAATGCGCAAGGTATAACTGTTCATGTAAATTTTCAGGTTGAAGTTGGGAATGAAGGGCGAGGAGTTGACCGAGCAGGAAACTGCACTCTATGATCGTCAAATTAGGGTTTGGGGCGTTGATGCTCAACGAAGGTAAATTTACTCGTATAGATGGTTTTGTTCTAGCTTAGATCTTCTGCTTGATTCATATTCTTGCTTCTATTTTCATTTAGACTTCATGTGAGCCCATATTGTAATTAAAAATTGTAACTTTTTAATTGTATATACACACAAAGTTCTATATTGAGTCCTAAGTGCTAATTATGAGCTTTAATTGTTTTTTTCAGACTAAGCAAATCTAACATATTAGTCAGTGGCCTCAAAGGGACTGCTATTGAGGTATTTTTTTTGAACTTTTTCATAATCTCACATATTATGCATTGTTTTATACTTCAGTCTACCTTCATTAACTAAACATATTATGAATCTCCATATGTACATGTTGTATATGGCTGTAGAGTTTAGATGTTTTATTTGGGATATTATGAAATTTCAATAGCTTATTTTGTTGAGAGGAACTTGCATTTTAGGGTTTCCCATTAAAAGAGGGTCTCTTGAATTGGGACCAATGGGTTTTTTAATTTGTCTCATTATCTAATTAAACATGGCAACATTTATGCAAGTAGAATAGTAGTAATAGTTCTTGTGGTACTGTTCGTTAATTTGAAAAGCTGTAGCTTTGGAACTTAGTTGGAATTTTTGTGCAGTTTTGCAAGAACATAGTTTTAGCAGGAGTGGGCAGTGTGACGCTAAATGATGATCGCCCAGTAACCGAAGAAGCTTTATCAGCGAATTTCTTAATTCCTTATGATGAAAATAAATTTGATGGAAAATCTGTTGCTGAAATTTGTTCTGAATCATTGAAGGATTTCAATCCGATGGTTTATGTTTCGGTGGAAAAAGGTTTGCTTCTTCTGTACCTTACTTTGTTCCATCTACGGTTCTAAGTTCAATAGCGGACAGTTCCTTATTTCCTTTAGAAGGACTCTATCTTGAGACCACCAGTTCAAGTTGACTTTTGCATGCTTTTATAGTTTTATCTGTCTCATGTCTTTTAGTTTGGACTCTCTAGATTGCATAGCTGCAAAAAGTTTGATGATGAACTTTATATTATTCTAAACCAATGTTACCTAATTTTCCCAAACACCCTGTGAACCACGAATTGGTACGCACGTACCAGATCGCGGTACGTTCGCGAACCAGTTCGTCAATTTTGGTGACCCTAATATACAGAAAGAAGATATTGATAGATGAATTGAGAGTTGAATCGGCTGGAGATGGTGATGCATTGCCGTTAATTGAGCTACTGAACTAAACAGTTGCTAAGAGAAAAGAGGCGGAAAAGAGAAAAAGAAGAGAGAAAAGAGGGAGAAAAAGAAGAGAGAAAAGAGGAAGAAAGAGAAGAATTAGGGTTGGGAAAGGAAAGAAGTCAACGGAACAGTTAAGCGTGATTTAAGGATAATAATGTAAATGCACTAAATGCAGTTAATGAATTAGTAAAGCCCACAGTTTGTATTCTTATGTTTCCAGCAAAAGGCCCAGATTTTTAACAACAAAAAATGTAGTATTTTTAATTTAGCCACAAAAATATTAAAACTAGCATTTTATATTTAATCAATTTCATAGAAAAGTACGTGTATTTGAATTACTCCCAATAAAATACAAAAATTAGTTATTTATAGACGGTTGTTTACATTTAATTTTTTTCTTTTTCTTTTTAATGTAAGCCAACAAATTCAAATTTAAAATGCAAAATTAAATGAGGAAACATATATTATATTACTGAAAAAGCATGTTAATTGTTTGTCCAAATTTTACTAATTTCATTTTAAACTGACAATGATCATTCACTAACGAAACTTTTATATAGAAGGGCAATTGAATTGTGCTAGATAATGTTAATTCTAAACCATATACATTTTATATAGTGACCCAGATATATAAATTTTGCGAATTGCAATTTATCGTACCTACTAAGTATACCCCTTCTGAATTCCTTTTTATAAATTAGCGAATCCCGTACTCCCACCCGTGTCGCATACCCAATGTATCACGAAATGGGTAACACTGTTCTAAACATTTTTCAGAGTATACTAGAAAATTTTCAACCACAAAGGGTTGCTCATGTGGTAGTAAGCAATCATGATTAGTGCCTCTTAGTGGGTAAAGTAAAAAATGACTATTAGAATTTATGTGGATCCTATTTCAAACTAATCCAGTGTTCCTAATGTTATTGTTCCTAATGTTATTTTAACCTACTGTATTTCGTCCTCTCTTGGGCTGCTCCGTGTGTAATCTGACAAGTCCTCAAATTTATTTACTTATTTATAATTTCTTTTTGTTAACTCCGTCCGGTATTTATTCATTTCATCTCTTTTTGATAAACCCCTTGCGCATATGTTCTTACAGGTGATTTATCCAGCTTTGGTGTGGACTTCTTCGAAAAATTTGACATTGTTGTTGTCAGTTGTTGTTCTCTTGCAACAAAAGTATAGTACTTACTCTCATTGTCCTTGCAAAAAAAATTATTAAACATTTTCTTGGAATGTTAACCTTCTTTTCCCTTCCCTAATGCTTGTGCTGCAGAGAATGGTGAATGAAAAATGCCGCAGGGTGTCAAAGCATGTCGCATTTTACACAGTAGACTGTAGAGATTCTTGTGGTGAAATATTTGTTGACTTGCAGAACTATGTCTATTCAAAGGTTATATTCTAGTTGTCTTGATTCTTTCGCTTTCTACCGGTGCAACAACTTGACTCTTTTATCATTTTTCACCTTTATAGCGGTTTTGTCATTTCAAATTTCCAATTTTCTTACTGAATCTCAAAATGGTTGAAGAAGAAGATAGTGTGATTTGGATGTATGGTGGATTGAAAGTCTTGTAAGGAAAAAAAAGATTAATTATATTTTAAAATATGTTTTGAACCCCTTGCATTTATAACAACTCTGAAAATGAGTACTGCTAGTAACATTTTACATATGATCCCCTTTTCTTGGTCTGTGTGGGGACAGAATATGTATCTGACTGTTCTAAAATTGCGACGAAGTCACCATGTTCACTGGATGTATATGAAGTCACCTCCGAATATCCAACGACTTCATTCACCGTAGTATCTACAACTTTGTTGTTCCTCTTAAAGGCTTGCTGAATATTTTGTTCATTCAGAAACCTCTAGGAAATTTGTAGATGAAGAAAAGTTATATTTTCTTTGTCTTGTCAGAAAAAATTTGATGACACAACTGAATGCCAACTGCGGTATCCTGGTTTTGAGGTATGATTTCATAATGGATTTCAGTTTTGCTAAGTAATCTCTTACTGAATCATTTCTTTTAACCATTTTGAAATTTGAATATTCATTTCAGACGTCAAATTTCCAAAATCTGTAATATGGAAAATTTTTTAAGTCCATGGCCTATACAATAAGATTCTACTCAAATCCTTGACAAAAGCCAACTAATAAAACAAAGGAATTTTCTATATGGCTCTTTTGTTATGGAATCATAACGAGTCTTCCCCTTTTACATGTGCTTTTAACGATGATAATTAAATATTTCAATGGCCACTGAATTGAAATAATATCTTTTGTTATATCGTTCGATGATCAATAACCGTCCTTGTCTCGCAGGAGGCAATTGCAATACCCTGGGGATCTCTTCATAAGAGAATGTCTAAGCTGTACTTCGCTATGAGAGGTAATATTACTTACTCCTTTATTTTCTATATGCTTTTATTGCTTAATTTTTCTCAAAAGGTTCTATGTAAGCGATGAAATTCAAATGAATAGTTACTGCATGAGATGTTAATATTTAATAGGAGAATGTGAAAATCTTGGACACGGAAGGAATATTAGGCTCATGGATTGAAAATGACGACCATATTCTTTCAGACTTGATTCCTTCATTAAATAAAGAACCTAATATGAACAAGAGGTTTATCCAGAGCTTCAAAACATCATTTCTTCCTTTCCTTCCGAAGGATCCACCAAAGGTTATGAGGCACCAAATCCCATTCTTTCCTCCACCCTTTCTTCACCTTCACTCCCACCCAAGCCTGCAGCATCTCACAAACCGTCCAAGAAATATATTTTAATCAGTAATTATTTATTCTTCTAACCTCATCACTTTGGCCTCAACTGAAAGTAAACAGTTCATGAGTAACCCTGTGTACAAGGTCTGTATATTGTAACACGATTTTTTAATATTTAAATGCTTGTCAAAGTGCAAGAGTTATTGTTAGATGTTGGTGGAATGGGAATGTGAAGATGTGATTAGATCCTTGGCACAACGCCTCCCGCATCCTCTCTCCCTCTCCCCGATAATATGTAACGGGCAAATATTATAAGTTTCTAATTTCTTTTGTACCATTGGTCCCATTTTGGATCTTAGATATATTATCATAATTTCTATGCAATTGATTCAAGCAATTTTATCAGCGATTGAAAGGTTCGAAGATGTTGAGGGTCGTAATCACGGAGAGACTTCAATTGCAGACCTTCCTGATGTTCTGAAGTTAAAGAAGGAACTCTGTGAGGCTCAAGTATGATGCTTAGGTTTCTATTAGTCGAATTCATGTGCTGTATTATTGTCGTTCATTTTCTTATATAGGCTTTGTATTTCCCTTGCAGTCATTAAATGAGTCTCATATTCCTGATTCTCTCCTAGAGAGATTGGTAGCCGGTACAAGTGAATTTCCTCCTGTATGTGCAGTAATTGGGGGAATTCTTGGCCAGGTGATTGTCTAATCTGTTAACTTCCTTAGTTGATTTTTATAAATGTATTTTTTATTTTTATTTTTTGCCTTGACCTAGTTCGAGTACATTACCTATTCCCACAGGAAGTAATTAAAGCAATATCAGGGAAAGGTGATCCTATCAAAAACTTCTTTTTCTTTGATGCTATGGATGGTAAAGGTGTAATAGAAGACATTTCAAAGCAAGACTCGAAAACTGGAGGTTCGTAGGCCTGCTCTTGAAGGTTGTAACACTGACTTCAAGCTAGGTTTAGCAATTTAACTTTGAGATTGTCAATGATTTTAAACTGCCCCTAGGAGATGGAGTTATTATTGTTGCCTAGAATTCTGCCTATAGATTGTCAATGAGCGCGTCTCTTTCCCGCCTCTATTGGTTGCTTAAATTAGGAAGGAAAAATAACAAATTTTCTTTTATATCTCGGCAGAATTGCTAAGAATCTGTGGTCTTATGGTTGACAATGTTTGTATGATATTATGAATATTGCTTACGTTTATATAAGGAAACTTTTGAACAACACTGGGAGAAGAGAAGTTTAAGGACATTGAACAACACCGGGGGATGTACAATGGTGGGTATGCGGACGAAGAAGGTGGTCTTGAGGTATTATTTCTAGTTCAAAAACACGATGAACTTGATCTGTGTTTGTTGCTTGTTTATTCAAATTTTCACAGTTACCGACTTAGCTCAAAACATATTAAAGATTTCTTTTGCGATAATAATTGTTTTATACCAAATTTTAAAATTGGAAAGTTTACACCAAGTGTGTGTGATGCAAGTTATAAGATAAAAAAAAGGAATAAATAAATATGAAAATACGTGGGTTAGGTTGGTAGAATATGAAATGGGTTGGGCTTTGGTGAAGGCCCCAACCCGGTGAAGGGCGAAACGGACTCGTCGTGCTGCTCCAGAGTGAGTCATAACTTTTGACCTTGATAAACTCCAGCTGGTTTGTTTAGCCAGTGTACGGTTGATGCTGGCAAAGCGAAGCTGACAGCGCGCTAGGGGCAGCCAAATGAATACGAGGATTAAAGAAATTAACAAAATGAAACCTCGGACGTAGAATAAAAATGTCTGCATCCATCACAAACACAAAAACAAAAACTAGATTAAAATATATAGGCTGACGCTTATCAGTTGAGTAGTAGTAGGACCCGCTACTACTACGATTACTGCCTAGTAGGCTAGTTGTCGAAAAAAAAATAAAAAAAGATGGAGTAATTCTTTGAATTCAACAAGAAATTAACAGTAGGATTAGTTGAAAACTTGTATCTTCCTTTTTGAATGAGATGAACTTTCGGCACTTTGCTTCTTGACTTTAATCATCTGCCTGAGTGTATATATTATAATAATAATAATAATAATAATAATAATAATATCTCAAATCATCAAGTCATTAGTAACCAAGTACTTTCTGGATTTATTAACTACTGTCATTTCCGTTCTTAAATTATATATAATTATTTATTTATTTTTGATAAGTATTTTTCTCCCCGGAAATTATATATAATCATCAAATCATCATCTTTTTCTTTTCGGGCAATGCATGCATGTGTCGCATCCTGTCAATTTTTCTTCTTTGTCGTACTGTAAGTACTTTAATTAATCAGATGCTCGATACGTTTTCAAAATTACAGATATATATGATTTTTAATAGAGTATATTTGTGAGAAATTAAAAAATTTTAATTTAAAATAAATTTATTTTATTTTTAATTAATCTTAAACTCAATACTATTATAAATTATATATAAAATATTATTTTGTAAAAAAAAAAATCAACATATTTATATTATAATTTAAATATTAAGATTTTACAAATCTAATTTAATAAGATTCAAACAATCTCTATATAAAGGGAGTTTACGTTTGGATGGGATACAGTATGAGGTAATTTTTTTATAAAATAATAAGATAAATTACCCGTTGAAGTCTTAAGTTTATAAATATATATATATTTAGAAAATTAGTAGTGTTCAAGGCTTTTGCGTCACCCATCAAATCTATCACCGACGTAAAGGGGGTTGTGTATGAAACGAAATGCATATTTATGGCAAGCGAGCAGATGGATGGTAGTAAATAAGTATGTGCAACGATGTACGGCCATGTTATCACGTGGGCTCCACATAAAATCATGACATACAGGCCAATCAGATAATGTTACCATGATGTGTTGGTCTTTTTAAGGACATTTGAGCCCTTTCTAAGGTGTTACTATAGTACGATTCCATTCACAATGTTCTTTTTATGCAATTATTCTCCACCCTTCCAATCAGTCATATACTATAGTATCCCAAACAAAAAATTACAATTAATCACACATGCTCTCAGATGCAAAAATATACTAACAAAAATATTTTTTTTTTCTCCAATATTCAATCTAAAAAACTAACATTATATATATATATATATATATATATATTGGTTCATTTAGTGAACACGTGAGTGGGGCACGCTAACATGTTACGTGCGATATTGCAATTGCATAATAATATTCCAGCCTTAAGTTATAATCTTTGTTGCAATTTAATGCTTTCAGTGTTTTAAAAATATGTAGACGGTAGAAAAAAATTTAGCGTTTAAATAATTATGATTAAATATAAATAAAGATTAATTTGTTTTAAACATCTAATTCACTTTAAGTGTCAGACGACATTCTATGATTTATTTGAAAAATAATTAAAATTAGACAAAAAAATTTAAAACAGATGTACAGTTTAATATGCCAAAAATGGGTCGGTTTCGGATTCCCTTTGGGTACCGACCAATTTCAATCGTTTGTCCCAATCAATCAGCCTTTTGGCACAAAAGTGGCCCAATTGTTCCATAAAGAAGTAATCATCCCCCCATCAAACGTAATTTATTTCTATAATCATGATTTACATTCACGGAGCAAAATAATGACGAAATCGTGATGGGAGGATTATCACTTTCTGACAACAAGTTTTCCAAAAATATTTTCGGAAAAAAAAATAAAATAAAAACGATTGACCGGTTTAAAGTTTGCATTATTATGAATTTGGTGCAGAAATTTTAAATGATTTAAGTAATAATAATGCACTCAAAAGTTAGGTTAATTTTTAGCTCATGTTATGTCAGAAAATGATTAAGTTGGCATGATAATTGGGCGAGCTTTACATGTGGACGGGTGGATTATGGGTTTGTTTGATAGTCATTTTTAAATTGTGTTTTACAATTTAAAATTTTGTTAAAATTAAATTTAAATTATATATTTTTTTAAATTTAAATTTAATATATTATAATTTATTAAATATATTATTTTATTATATTTAAATATAATAAACTCTTAATGCTATTATTAAACATATACTCCATCTGTCAAAAAAAAAATAAGTCTTAATTTATTATTTTTTTTATAAAATAATGAGTCAAAACTCATTATTTTTTAGACGGATGGAGTATATGTGTAATTCGGACCCGTGAACTTATTTGTGAATGGTCATTAAATATTTGTCGGAAATATGACAACTCATATGCCACGTGGTCTCTTACGTACTAAGCGTTTAGAGTTATGGTTTTTGGTCGCCGAACCAGATGGTTACTGGGAGTTAGTTTCGGGCCCTGGACATGGGCCTTGAGCGGTCAAGTTTAAGAATAATGCTGGATCTTATTCCCTCCTTTTAATACGATTGAATTTTTTTATTTTTTTTTTGCATGTTCTAAAATAATTACAATATTTTTTTAAAAAAATTTAATATTATTAATTATCTAAATTATTTTTATTTTATTAAATATGATATATCACTTTAATTACTATTCTACTAGTTCAAATTATTAATATAATACTATGATTCACTACTTCAATCACTATTTCACTATCTAAAAATATATTATTACAAAGTTATTTAGGCAATTTGTTTATAATCAAATACATTTTTTTTAAATCTCTAAAAAATAAAATTATTTTAATCTTATTAGGAGAAAAGAAATAATTTGATATGAAATGATGTGTAATTAAAATAATTTAGTCAATTAATGTAACAATGACAACTATCATGACTCAAATAAGGACTATTGAGGTGTCTCGAATAATTAAGCTGGGTTTTCATAATTGTATATTTTGATTTTTAACTAAGCAACATTTCCTATTATACTCAAATTAAGGTTTTTAAAAAAAAAAAAACATTAAAATGTGATATTTGCCTAATAATATTCAAATATATATATACTTACTAATATTTTCATGTTTTGAATTAACTTTAAAAATTTTAAGTGACTATTATATTTTGGAACAAATTGAGTACTTTCTTTTTCAAATATATACTAATCTTTTTATAAAACTTGGGTGACCATAAAAAAAATAAAAAATTATAAGATGGAAAACAAAATCATCAAAAATTATGGGGAGCCCATACTCTCACGGGCCTCAATGTACCTTTGTCCTTATATATTACTTGATATCAAATTTAAGACTTTAAAATTGAAACCGCTACCACTATTTGAAATTAGGGTGATTTGTCCGATGTCCATTTGGGAAACACAACTGAAAATTATTTCTTTATCAAGTAAAATATTTCCTTCATTTCCATCGTACATTGGACAATAAACCTGAGTCATTCAATGGTATCATCGAGTGTAGATAAGTAAAAATGAGGCGACTGATACATGTCAAAAGTAAAAATGATACAGCTCTGTAAGGTTTTTTACTGGAATAGTATATTCTACCAGTAAGAAATAGTCTTACGGCCTATCAGTATTTTCTGTAGTGGTGGCTTCTATATTGAGCAATATTTACTGTCTGCTTTTGCCGTGTCGTAAAAAATCACAGAAGCCATAACCGGAAAGAGCATATATATATATGCATGCGTGCACTGTTTCCTCATATGATTGCATGAAGACATACTCCATATATATACACTCTCTGATAGACTGATCCACATTAACAGCATATACACAAGAAATCTTATCATCAATGGCACTTTCCCGAGAAAATGCAACAAAATTTTTCAGTGCAATGAGCCCAATCAAAAGGAGACCTTTTATTTCTTCAACACTCGGATTCCATTTCTACCAATAATGTTAATTACCAGCTAGGCATTGGTATTTAAGTACTAAATTCAAAATCAATTGACCGTGAGCTAATAACGTAACTTATCATGTTTATATATATATATATATATATATACTGAACTTTACTATATTTATTTAATTATTTGATATGAAGACTTGTATTTCAACATGTTTCTTTACGTGTGGCGTAATTTTGTCAAACACGTGAACAATTTTTGT
This sequence comes from Pittosporum tobira, assembly GCA_032359685.1. NCBI lineage: Eukaryota > Viridiplantae > Streptophyta > Magnoliopsida > Apiales > Pittosporaceae > Pittosporum > Pittosporum tobira. Next base: position 17,984 of record JAUMHB010004563.1, read on the forward strand.
TGAATAACGTAAAACATGTAAGTTTTTGAGTTATGCACGCGATTGAATTTATTTTGATACTATGTTAAAGTATTCAACTCAAAAACTAATTGATCATGAGTAGAGTAATCCCTCATTTTTATATAATGAGCCTTATTTAACATAAGAGCTTAATTACATTTATGCTTATTTAATCACTTCATCAAGTTAAGTTAAGAAACTCAAACACGGTGTTGGTGTCAGCTCAGAGTCATTTCTTTCACACAACACATCCTCTCTCGTCTTCTTCACTGAATCAGAACCAACAATCCCTCATTCTACAAGACTATCTACTCACCACTTCCATCATTTCATCATATGTATAGAGTCAACATATACAATTAATTGCCCAAATCCCAATCCCCTTTTCCTAAATCCAAACTTGTCCTTATTTATTGGTCTTTATCTCTCAACAATTAACAAACTATTCTTGATTTTTAATATTTAATTTTTCTCGTCTGATTTGATTTTGATGTTGAATTTAATAGATGCCTGCCTACCAACAAGGACATTTAAACAAATATTGAGGGGAGTTGGGTGGAGTGACTGTAATTCATCTTAATCTCTACCAATAACTTAATCATGCTGTCATATGCTTTGAGTACATGCCGGATTAGTCACCAAACTTCTTGTTAATATCAATTATTTTACTGCTCTTTATTTACCTTATCATAGTTACTGCTAAAGTAATTACTATTTTTATACACGCGTCAGCGCTTGAGTATATAAATTTTGCAGACAAACTAGAATAAGGTAAGTTAGTAGCTAAATTTTACTTTTATATTCTGATTTACAGCCAAATGGATCAATCAGATATTCCGGTCGTAATATTTCCATTTCACTAATTTTGTAAATGTGCACAAGTCAATCAAGTATCAACCTGTCATAGTGTCATGCCCATAGAAAAATAAAATAATAATAATAATAATAATAAAGGGTGTAGCTACCTGGGAATATTTTTGAAATTGGATCACCATTCAAAGTGGAATACAGAAATAAAATGGACTATTAAAATTGAAGTTTACAACTCAAAGACCACCCAATGGTTGGTTTCAAATCCAATTCTCGAATTTTGGGATATTAACGTGTTTTTCTTATTCTTATTTTCATTTTCCTTTTTATGTTGCATCTTTCTCTTTTCCATTAAACAATTTAAAATCAAACTGATATATGTTAAGTATGTAAATTTATTATAACCTATTAACACACTACTCTTTCTTTTTCCAAAATTAAAAATAGTTTTGAGTTCTATCAAATTAAGTTTTTAAAATTTTAATATTTAAATTATGATATAAATTTGTTAAAAATTTAAAAAATTTATACGTTATAGTATTTATGTAGTTACAATATTTGATTTTAACATTAATCAAAATAAAATAAAATAACTTCAAATTTAAATTTTAAAATTTTACAAAATATGATATTAAAAGTCTTAAGCGTCTTGAAGTGCATTTATAGCATGAATTATTTTCAGTTGTAGTTTTTCTCACATCTATCTACTACTTTATGGTAATGCTGCATCTCGGATAACTTTTTAGTTTGCTTAAAAAATAATTGAATGAAATATGTAAAGATAATGGGATTGGAATAATAGTAATAATAATGGATTAAACGATCTCACCTATAAAAAGAACAAGGTTACGCATCATTAAAATACATAATAATATTAATAATATTTCATCTCCAAATGTATTTCCATTCCTTTTACAATTTTTCACATCACAAAATTTAATAACATTTGAAGATTTTAGAAAATGTATATATTAATTTTTTTTTTATGTTGTCCTTGTTGACAATGAAAGCTAGTAAACAAAATACGAAATACCAAAAATACTGAAATTCGGCATAACTAAAGTTATGACATATATACACAAGTGCCAGACGACGGAAAGAGAGCAAAAAACGGCCCGGGAGTAATGTACAGTGGACACGCACTTGTCACCTTTAAATTAGCCACGTCAGTTATGATGACGAGAATGAGCGGCATTCGATCTGATGGGCCAGAGTGAATTACCACTGATACCAAACTAGGGACTCCATTTTACTGAATTCATATCATACACTTAAAATAGGTTTACAGTGTGTTTGTAAGTTTTTGGTAGGTAGGTTAAAAAAGAAAAAAAAAAAAAAGTGGTATTTTTTAAATTTTATTTCATTGTTTGTAAGTTAATCTGGGTAGATAAAAAAATTAAAAAAAAAAAAATAGTATGAAAAATTCAGTACTTTTTTTTTTTTTTTTTATAATTAAAAACGACCGGAATCAAAGGGAAAAATAAAAACTCCCAATCATTTAATTTATAATTCCCATACAACTTTCCTTCTGTAATACAACAAATTTTTGGTTACATTTCATATCCTTTTCTCATATTTACATGACAAATCTATGTTCCAATTGCTCAATCTCATAATTTATTTTTGAATTCACAATAGCTGTCGAGATAGACTAATTTCATATACTGAAAGTTTAAGGGATATAAAATTTTTTTGAGGAGAAAATAATAGGAGTATTGAGGAGGCGTATAAGGAAGGGGAAAAAACAAAATCCAGCAGATCTGATAATAATATGGGAGGAGTATTAAAAAAGAAAATTTCATTGGGACTTTAGGTGGTATCGAATTGCAAAAAAAGAATAAAATAGAATCTAGCATGGGAGATCTGATATTGCTAGAGAGATTTTCGAGGAAGAAGAGATGAATATGAGAAGGGAAGAGTTGGTTTCAGAAGTTGGAATAATTTTTCTTTTTATGTTGACCGATAAGAAGTCAGGAACATACAGAACATACCAAAGTAATGCGGGGATAAATTTATAATATATTATTTTATTTTTTTTAATTGAAATTCGCAAATATATATATATATATAAAACAAATTTATTTAATTTTTTATTATAAATTCATAAATATAATAAATAATATATAGGAGCATTAGAGAGAGAAAC
>JAUMHB010004674.1:0-27783 GCA_032359685.1 Pittosporum tobira
TAATTCCACTAGAAGATAATAATAGGAAAAATGATTTTGCTAAAATACACTATAAAAATGAAATTAAAGCTGCAGGATTGAACACCTATTGGGTGGCATTTTTGCGCAACACTTTGTCAATTAGTCATCCTCGACAAACAGTCAAGTTTAACATCTCGTACCTGTATACGTCACAACTACAAGAATAAACCATGTAGGGTCCCGGCACACCGGTCTTTAACTATGTTCAATATTCGATTTTAAATTATTATGAATACGATAAACATTTCATCATGACATGTTTATACATGGTAGATATACATAACCATTTCAAACAAGTCCAATGATTTAACTTGAAACAATAAATATTGTATAGTAGTTAAATTTGTACAATCATAGCAAATACCCATAATGGAATTTAAATCATACGTATGAAAAGTTGAATAAATCGCATGCATAAGTGGACAATAACTTATACATAGGTGTGGGGAGTAATAACTTACCTCAACGAAACTTTCTAAAGTTTCCACATGACGCGTTTAGCAGTCGACGGTTTTCCTTCCTCATTCACATACGTTCCTATAATAATAACGGCCTATCGTTAATATTGTAGTTTTAAAATAGGTCACTCACTCTCAAAATAATCCTAAGTATCTTGGAATTTTCCAAATTTAAAAATGACCTAAATGAACACAAAATTTCAAAGGGCAAAATTGTCATTATTTGACAATTTGTCATTTGACTTATTTCATCTAATTTATTCCTTGTATTTATCCCATGTATTCTTAACCCTAAAATACTTCATCGGATCCTTGTTCGGATGTAATACGAATGTAACATTCATATAAAAATATACAATGTTTTAAAATAGTAAATATGATGTATAAATATTCTAATTTATTATCTAATTAAAATAGAATTTAGTTAAATACAATATTTTTCTAATTTAAGAAAATTAAATTTCCAAGTTAAAAATAAATTTAACATTTTCCTTATTAATTTTTTCAACTCAATGGCATTGTTGTAAATAAGGGTAAATGGCAGTTTCGTAAATAATACTACAGTGGCATTTTTTTTAATTAACACTACAGTGATATTTTTGTAAATAACACTGCAGTGACATTTCTATAAATATATTGCAGTGACGTTTTTGTAAATAGTGCAGCAGTGACATTTTTATAAATAGTACAACAGTGACATTTGTGTAAATACACCCTAAGGGTAGTTTGGTAATTTACTGCAGATGGGTATTTTGGTAAATATGCCATTAGGGGTATTTTGGTAAATATGTCTCTCTGAAATTAATAATAATAATAATGATATTAATAATGATTAATAATAATAATGATAAAATTATTAGTAGCATAATATTATTAATAATTATAATTGAAATAATAATAATAATGTTATTAACATAAGATAATAGTATAAGTATAATATTAAAAATGATAAAATAACATACTTATAATTGTAACAACATAATTAAATAAAACTGATATTGGGATAGTTAATCAAGTCAACCATTGATTGGTTGACTGGTTAACCCCTTCTTCCTCGTCTCTGGCCATTAGATTGGCTGACTAGCCAGTTGGCCGACATGGCAGTGGCTAGCAGTGATTAGTCGATCGGGTCAAATAATAGTTGACCAAGTCAACCATTGACTGGTTGACCTGGTCAAACCCTTCTCCTCAGTCTCTGGCCATCGGACTAGCAGGTTGGCTGGTCAGCAGGCATATCAGTGGCCGGCAGTGGGCTGCCATGGTCACACAAACGCACACACGCACTGGGTCAAAGGGTAAGCTCAGTTTTCTGGCAAAACGATTGATGAAATATCGAATTTCATCATCCTCGTGACGTGAAATCTCAAGAATAAGAAGTCCATGTTCATTTTCCTTGGTTCCAGCTAAGGAGCCATCACCGATGGCTACAAGCTCGTCGGAAAATTCAAAAAAGCTTTAAAACAGTATGAAAACTTGATTGAAAGGTACCAAAATGATCCTTGCAACTTCAGGAATCCATTGGACCCTTCAATCGACTCAAACACATCCGATTTAAGCCCAAAAATCTGATATTTGATTAAAAAACACATTAAAAAATTAGCCGACTGTAAATCGGCCTTAAACGACTCGATTCTTGACCGTTTTGATCAATTGAAGGCTCAAATCGATTCTAAAAAAATCTTATACATTATTCTAATCATCAATGTAACTTAAACAACAACAAAATTCTTGCTTTGATCTTACCCGAGCAAGAACAAGAACAAAAATTAAAAGTTTGATTTTTGAAGTTATGCGGCTGTGTTTAGGGTTAGGGTTCAATGAATGAGTGATATATAGACTGAATGGAACATTGAAATGATCTCTAATCGATGCAAGAAAAGTGACATTGCATGAATTTGGCAAACTGCAGAATTGTAGAAAGTTGGGGGCAAAACAAAAAAAAAGAAAAAGGAAAGGGGAAAAAAGAAAAAAAGAAAAAAAAAAGGGAAAAAGGGGAAAAGGGGAAAAGACAAAAAGTTTGAGGGCCTCGTGGTAGTGGGCCCCACCTGGTCAACTCGGTTGACCAGTTCAGAATTCAAATTGATGCTTTGCTTCGATTCGCGAATCGATTAATTTATTAATTAAATTATTAATTAAAAAGTCAAAAGGTCAAAAATCACAAAATACAATATTATACTCTATTCCTACGTTTTGGCACGCGGCGATTCCAACGACGCTATCCGTTTTTCCAAATGACACTTCGATCAAAAAGTCAACCTGAGACTAGGTCAAATTGAAAATCCGACGGTGTTTTGATTCACTATTTTTCCGCGCTGATTCTAGATCTTTAATCATTTTATGATTTGAACACTTTTTGACTTTCTAGTCAAAATGACCAAAAAGTCCCTAGGCATAACGTTTTCCAAAACTGACCAAAATGCCTACAGTCATATTTTTTTTGTCAAAATAACCAAAATGCCCTTGAGTATCACTTTTATCAAAATAATCAAAATGCCTTTGATCATAATATTTTTATTTTAATTCAATTTTTTGTAATATAGCAATGCAAAAAATAATTTTATTAATTTATATAAAAGAAAATTTATATCAATATTCGTTCCTTAATAAATTCGGGTTCTCACATTCTCCCCTCCTTATAGAAATTTCGTCCCCAAAATTTTACATGTGAAATAAATGAGGGTACTTCTTCATATCGCTTTCTAGCTCCCAAGTCGCTTCTTCGACGTCATGGTTCCTCCAAATAACTTTGACTGACGCGATTTCTTTGTTGCGCAGTTTCTTGACTTGATGGTCAACTATTGCTATGGGGACTTCGACATAAGTCAAGTCCTGATTTATCTCAATAAGTTGATAGTTGATTGCTCTAAAGAAGTCAGGTTTGTACGGGCGTAGCATGGCTATATGAAACACATTGTGAATATACCCTAAGGCTGGCAGTAGGGCTAGTTTGTAGGCTATTGCTCTGATTCCTCTTAAGATTTGGAAAGGTCCCACAAATCTGGGACTCAGTTTTCCTTTCTTGCCAAATCTCATCATTCCTTTCTAGGGTGACACTTTCAGAAATCTGTATTCACCCACCTCTAGGGTTTTATCTTTGCGGCGGCGATCCACATACTTTTTCTGTCTGTCTTGAGCCGCTTTCATCCTTTTGTGAATGACCTTGATGGCATCTTTGACTTGTTGCACCAGCTCAGGTCCTTCCATCTTCCTCTCCCGAACTTCATTCTAATACAATGGGGTCCTACACTTCCTCCCATGCAATGCTTTAAAAGGTGGCATCCCTATACCCGCATAATAACTGTTGTTGTAAACAAACTCGATCAGAGGTAGGTGATCATCCCAACTCCCTTTGAAGTCTATTGTGTAAGCTCTCAGCATGTCCTCTAATGTCTGTATTGTCCTTTCACTTTATCCGTCCGTTTGAGGGTGGTACGCCATACTCATGTCTAGCCGCATTCCCAAATACTCCTGAAAATTATTCCTAAATTGTGACGTAAACCTAGCGTCTCGATTGGATACGATTGAAATTGGCACGCTGTGTCTACTTACTATCTCCTTAACATACAGTTTCACCAATTTCTCCATCTTGTAAGCTTCCTTAATCAACACGAAATGCACTGATTTGGTCAATCGGTTAACGATGACCCAAATCACATTCATGCCTCTCAAGGTCGTGGTAGTCCCGTGACGAAGTCCATACTAATGTTCTCCCACTTTCACTCAGGAATTTTCAATAATTGCAGCAATCCACTCGATTTTTGGTGTTCTGGTTTAACCCGTTGGCAAGTCAGACAACAACTCACCCATTCAACTATCTATCTCTTCATATTCGGCCACCAAAAATCTTTGCGAAGGTCGCCGTACATTTTGGTGCTGCTTGGGTGCACAAAAAATTTTGAATTGTGTGCCTCGTGCAAAATTTCCCTCTTCAGCTTGTCGTTTTGGGGAATCCATATCCGGTTTTCAAATCATAGTATTCCATCTCCACCCAAGCGATACTTCTCTCTTCCTTTCTCAATCAGTTTTTTGCCTTCTTCTTCGTGCCTTTTCTGCACTTCTTTAATTCGGTCAATCAGTATTGGCTTTTACACTGATTGCTCATAGTACTTCTATTTTTTTGCTAGGGAACATTACTTCGAGTTGCTTACATTTGAAGTCCCTCCTTATTTCTTTTTGCACCAACAGTGCATTCAGCTTCTTCTGACGACTCAACGCATTAACTACACCCAGGTGATAAGTGATGGTGTAGTAGTTTGTAATCAACTCTAATCATCTCCTCTGTCTCATATTCAGCTCCTTCTAGGTGAATATGTACTTCAGGCTTTTATGGTCCGTGAATATTTTGTACTTTTCACCATAACGGTAGTGCCTCCAAATCTTTAAGGCGAAGACCATAGTTGCCAATTCCAGGTCATGAGTAGGGTATCTCTTCTCAAAATCCTTCAGCTGCTGGGAAGCATATGCAATTACCTTCCCGTGCTACATTAACATGCATCCAACCCTTTCAACGACGTATCACTGTATGCTACAAACTCTCCAGTTTCATTCGATAGTGATAAAATCGAGGTCGTAGTCAGTCTCTTCTTCAGCTCCTGGAAACTCTGTTCGCATTTTGGGGTCCATTCGAATTTGACAGTTTTCCATGTTAGGTTTGTCAATGACATAGATATCTTTGAGAAATCTTGGATGAATCTCCGATAGTATCCAGTTAACCCTAAGAAGCTCCTGATCTCCGTCATTGTCTTAGGTTGGACCCAATTGGCCACAACTTCCACTTTAGCCGGGTCCACAGTGATCCCGTCCTTGTCCACCACGTGTCCAAGAAATTATACTTTTTGTAACCAAAATTCGTACTTTGACAACTTAGCGTATAACTTTTCCCTTCTCAACACTTCCAGTGCTACTCTGAGGTGATCTATGTGTTCCTCCTTCATTTTTGAATAGATCAGGATGTCATCTATGAACACTATTATGAATTTATCTAAATATGGTTTGAATCCCCAGTTCATCAGATCCATGAAAGCAGCCGACACATTTGTTAAACCAAATGGCATCACTAGGAATTCGTAATATCCATATCGTGTCCTAAACGTGGTCTTCTGTATGTCTTATCCTCAGATTTTCAACTGGTGATATCTAAATCTCATGTCAATCTTTGAAAAATAGGTCGCACCTTACAATTGGTCAAACAAAACGTCAATTCTAGGTAAGGGGTACATATTCTTAATTATGATCTTATTTAACTCTCTATAATCAATGCATAATCGCATCAATCCATCCTTATTTTGTACGAATAGTACTGAGACACTTGGTCGTATGAATCCCTTGTCTAGCAGCTCTTGCAGTTGCTCCATCAGTTCTTTCATTTCCACCGGTGCCATGTGGTATGGTGCCTTCGAAATTAGTGCGACTCAAGGGGTTAAGTCAATAGGAAATTATATTGCTTGGTTTGGGGGTAATCCTGGTAGTTTTTTTGGAAATACATCTTTGAACTCGTTGACTACCAAGATGTCTTCAATGTTGGTTTCATCCGATCGGGTATCTCATACATGGGCCAAGTAGGCTGAGCATCTCTTTTTCATCATCCTCTTCGCTTTGACCATCGTCAAACAGTTCATCGGTTTAGGGTTTCTGCTACCGAAAAATGAAATTCTATCGTTCGTGATTGTCATAAGGATAATCTTTTTCTTCCAGTAATCTATTGTCGCTCTATATGCGTTCAACCAATCCATCCCCAGGATGATGTCAAATTCCCTTAAAGGAAACGGTATTAAGTCAGTCGGGAGTTTATGACCATCGACTTCTATTATGCAATTTCTATGCACGTCATATACATGGAATACTTCTTGACTAGCCACTTCTACGTCCAATGGGATTTCCAAATTTTCACTTTTTACATTAAATTTTCTCACAAATTGGGCACTTTTTACATTAAATTTTCTCACAAATTGGGCAGACACAAAGGAATGAGTAGCTCCCGAATCAAATAGTATGTAGGTAGGTATTGAATTGACAAATAGTGTACCTGTCACCATATCAGCTGAATCTATGGCATCCTTGATAGTCATATTGTAGGTCCGGGCAGTAGGACACAATGAATGTGCATTCCCTCTGGTTAGTAGCAGCCTCGGTCCCCTCTCGCTCCCTGCAGAGTTGGTAGATTTCTTGGGGCAGCTGGGAGAGATGTGCTCTTTCTCTCCGCATGTGAAACACACATGGGTACTCAGGTTCGGGAAGCCAGTTGCCATGTGGCTGGGCTGACTACTATAGTAGCACACATTATTCCCTTTCAAGCATGCCCTATTGGTCGGATGAACAGTGCAAGTGTATACTAGTCAAGTTATCGTATATAAGATTATTGATCCCACGAGGACTAATATTACAACTATGTACCAACTAAGATCTCCTTTTTCTTATCTAACAGATGATTAAAGTTTTGATTTTTAAACTTAATAACTAATTAAATAACTAAAGAGAAAAGTACTAAGATTTCAATTTCACTTACCCTTCATAATTAAAGCCAATCGATTTAACAATGCAAGTTATGTATCTTATCTGTTATGACAGTAGAATTTTCTAATTTTAGATAAATACCCTATCTCTAGGTGTAACATCCCTAATTCAACTTACCAGTCCTACAGTCTCCATACGAGATTTAAATAATTTGAAAAACATTAAGTTCTTTGGAAATTCCCAGATTCATTAACCTAAGTATAATTACTACCGAAACCGCACAAGTTACCTTGAACTATCTCTAGCAAAGTTTAACATATGGTTATGCATCAATTTGCACGCATTAATCTTTACCTCTCGGTCCTTTAATTATTTATCAAAAGATCATCTAAATAGTAGCTAAGTATTTAGAAGCATTAAACTCATAAGACATACCTCACAACAAACAGATCCATAAAATGCATGATAAAAATGATAATTTTAATTACTCATGGGTAAGATCTATCTAGTCTTAGTACAAGAGAGTTTAGAACATATTTAGATTACAGAAAACAAATAAAAGATAGAAAAACCCATAGAAAAGTCAGTGGGAATATGTCATGGACAGCCTTCCGGTCTCTGCCTCTTTAAGCTCCTCTTCTTTGCGTTCTTCGATTCGTCAAAGTCGAGATTTGGAAATCTGAGCTAGAAGGGGGTATTTATAGCTTTTAATCTTAAAACTAATCATAAGTTGACTCAAATTAGATTTTTTGTCTTTCAATCTAAGTCCAAATCTTTATCAAATCCAAAACTTGCGTAAGTCAAAACTTCTCGAAAAAGTCAACCGAAATCGCGTAAAACCTCATGGGCTACCTTACTACCATTTTTATGGCCGTATGACCACCTTACGGTTAAGCTTACAACCATAATTTTGGCCTTAAGGTCCCCTGGAGTGTTGTTTTGGCTTCATGCTTCGGTTCTGGCGATCCTTATCCGTCTGGGATTAGGTTAAACTTCGATTTTTGTCCGAAATAGGCTTTTTCAAGCCCAATTCTCCGCAGTATAAGCCTAATAACCATAGTAGTAACCTAATCCCTTGGATTGATGATATGTTAGCCCAAACAAGGATATATAAGTCCAATCCATGCATTTTCATAGCAAATCAAGAGAATAATCACAAGAAAATATAGATATAAAAAGTACTGATCAAATTCCCCCAAGCTTAAATGATTGCTTATCCCTAAGCAAATTAATCTTGAAAAATGAACTTTAAGGAAATTCTTCTTTTGATTTTTAACATTTAAAATCCACAGAATAATTACGAATTGACAAAGCTTGTGAGGAAAATTATCTAAGACTAATAATCTACAATTTAAGAAATTAATACTCCATCATACATAAACAAAATTTTGCACAACTTAAGGACATGTATCCACAATAAGTCTAAGTCTTCATAAGTCTCCCCTGCTCCCTACAATTCAACTCAAAAAGTGTCCATGTGCTCATGTGCAGCGTGTATTAACTCAGAGATATTTAAAATACCAAGTTGGACTTTTACCTTTAAGTGCAATGCTTTAGACCTCCGACCGAATAGATGGTTTCTCTTACCCACTGGCATGGATCGTCCCTTTAAATATTAAGATCTCAAAGGAGCAATTGATTTTTCCTCGTATTTTTCCATAGGCTTTTGCATATAGAGTTGATGGGCATTTTTGCTCCAGTTTCTTTCCAACTCTTTATTTTATTTTTCTTTTATTTTTCTGAATTTTTTTTTTCTCGAGGTCTAGTGTTTCACTAGTAATCAAAAGTATTCAAAAGTCACCAAGGAAGTTCAAGCACTTTACCGTATTTTTAATAGCCTTTCTTGAAATATTTCAATATTTTAGAGTTAACAAAAAGTGATATGAAGAAACCTTCTAAATCAAACATAGGATAACAAGGGATTATCATAATTTCCTAGGCCTATCATGGATATAAGGGACCTAAACATGCAAAACTCGACTCATATAATCCTAAGCATCAATCCTTAAAAGTAGAATACTAGTTCCAAATAATTTTCAAGACAAACTATGTCCAATCATTTTCATTCGGTTGTAAAAAAAAAAAACATGGAATTTCATTTAAGATAACTAAATGGGTTTTTAAAATATTTTTGGATTTTTGAATTTTCTGATTTTTTTTTTGATTTTTTTATAAAAATAAACTAAGAAAGAAATAAAAATCTGGATATACAAGAAATATGCACATATTTCCTCCCCCAAGCTTAAAATTTACATTGTCCCTAATGTAAAGTAATATAAAGCATAAGTATGGGAGAAAAGAGACGAACTTATCCGAGTCTAATACGGAGGCAGGCTAAAGTGGCCCTGCGATATGTGCCACTCATACATCTGCTGCAACATCACTCTCTCCTGGGCTTGTTCATGCTCGATCCGAGCAAGAATAGTACGTATCCCCTCGGGTGCCCCTGTAGATGTTGCAGTCCTACTTGGACCAGCTTCGCTAAATGTAGCTCCACGGGAAGTGGTAGGAAGGGTAGGAATAGTGGGTGACCAACATCATCACGAAGGCCGGAGAAATCAAAGCAGTCATTGGGACCCATGTCGGCATCCTCATCAATATCTGGATTGTTGTGGTCCTGGTCGTCAAATACCTTGGGATAAAACCAATTGGCCTCATCACGAACCGATGCACGTAGGCTGCGGAGCAATATCCTGTAGTTTGTCTGGAAAGAAAGTTAATATGAATTACCTTGTCGAGTGATCATGTGCATGGAGATACATGAGTCAATGTCAATAGTATTGCTCCCTTGGGCCTCAATCATGTTGGTGCAGTCAATTCTTAAGTGCACGGCTATGAGGGTGATGAGGCCACCAAATATGATATTTCCTTTTGATAACCTAACATGCTTGTTAAGATGCTTCAAGAAACACAACCTGGTTTCAAATTCTTTCTGTGTAAGCATGGCCGAAATGATGAACAGTTCATCTCGTCTGAATATCCCATCATTGTCCCCCCGGCCATAGATGGTGTGTGCCATAAAGCGCTGCATGTATCGAAAGCAAGGGTTGTACACATTGGTAGCCTTCAAAGTTGAATTTACTTACCTCGTTATGTGATACAAGAATTGGTTGAAGTTGAACATGCTTAGTTGCATCCAATTCTTGTTGACCAGAAATTGGTAGATAACATTGAATTCCAGCAAACTCAGGTGGTATTCTATGTTCCTCAATCAAAAATCAAAACTAGGTGCAGTTCCAGCCAATTTAAGCTTAAGGCACTACTCCCACGCACACAGACACACACAGATTGAAGGGGTAAACCGATCTTTGTGTCTAAGTGATTGGCAAGAAGCACAAATCCATCGACCCCGTCGATTAAAATGTCGGATCTAAGCCATCCTAAGTTGTCTTCCCTGGCAACGGTGAAAACGCCATGGTCACCGGCGTTAACCTCGGTCATCATCGAACCGTCCCCAAAACAGCCCCAAAAATTCAACAAAAATTATGGAAATCATCCTTACAATCTCAGGAACACAAGGGATTAACAATGGACTAAAACAACGTTAGATTTTAGGATAAAAATCCAGACTTTGGTCTGACTGTAATACGACTTGGACAGGGTCAAATCTTGACTTATTTTTAACATCTTAACATCATCTATGGGACCCCATAAAGCTAACTCAATCATCAATTTAATCAAAGCAACAACAAACTAAAGGATTCAAAATTCATACCAAGAACAAGAAAAATAATTTAAAATTCGATGCTCGGCTGAGATGTGACCTAAGTGTTTGATGGCTTGGTGTTTTGCCTCGATTTGTGAACTAATTAATTTAATAATTAAATAATAACTTAAAAAGTCAAAAATTGAAAAATACAATATTATATTCTATTCCTACGTTTTGGCACACTGCGATTCCAATGACGCTATCCGTTTTTCCATACGACGCTCCGGTCAAAAAGTCAACTATGGGCTAAGTCAAATTAAAAATTCGATGGCGTTTCGATTCACTATTTTTCCGCACTGATTCCGGATCTTTGGTCGTTTTATGATTTTGAGCACTTTTTACCTTCTGGGTCAAAATAACCAAAATGCCCCTGGGCATAACTTTTACCAAAAAAACCAAAATGCCCTTGGCCATGTCTTTTGTTAAAATTACTAAAATGTCCTCAAGCATAACACTTGTCAAAATAACCAAAATGCCCTCGAGCATAACTTTTGTCAAAATAACCAAAATGCCCCTAGTCATTATATTTTTATTTTAGCTCAATTTCTTGAAATGTAACGACGCAAAAAATAATACCATGAGACATCATAAAAGACATTCTCATATTATTAATTGTTCACTAAAATTTTGGGTTCTCACAGTCTGGTCGCTTGAATCTTCCATCATCTTCGCTTTCTGCTTAGTCTTAACACAAAGTCCAAACCAAACGGGTACTACCTCTCGCGGATGTGCACACTGTCACTGACAAGTATAGTCTGCCTTACCAGCACATGATTCTTTCACGAAATCCCGGTTAAATTGGTTCATATCATCTTATACACGGGATCTCAATCGATCCGCCGGCCTCGTTTTATTTCTAGATCGCAATCGATCCATAGGCTCGTTTAGCGACATACTCAGCTATGCATTTTTATGCTCAAAAACATTTATTTGAAGTATGTTATGTTTGAATTTTCATATAAAAACATGTCACGCTTAAGACTTTCACATCATATCATTTTTCATGCATGTATTAACTTTCATTTTAAAACTCATGCAAAACATTTGTTTAAAAATATGCTCATGTAAAAATTTATAGAAAAAGTAAGAATTTTACTTGCCTTGCTTGCGCTTAAAACTTACTTCCTAACTATGCTTCGCCTGTTAATCTCCATTTCCGTTTCCATCTATATTTTTGTTTTCATTTTCGTCTTCATCTACCTCGTCTCCTTCGTTTTTACTCTAATCACTTTTATAGCCTTTTTAAACCTTAAAAAAAGTTTCTTATATACATAAATGTTCATATAAGTACAACATTCAAGCTTTGAACTTTATAACCTCTCCGACCATTTCTAGCTTACTATACTAGTGATATTCGTATCCGGATGAATTTTTTTTATAGAATCCGTTTAGTTACAATATTAAATTTTCTAGATTATAAATTTCTATAGCTTCATGTAGGCTCAAGAACGACTCAATTCTGAGTACGTATGAAAAAGATATGGCTTTCCAAAGTTATAATAATTTCTAGAAAATATGCTTTGTTTTTACTTTATGCAGCAACTTTGGGTATTTTTCAAAAATATCAAATAATCTCAAAATGAGTCATTATTTTTGGAAAAACACACTATCTTTGCTCAAGTTTAAAAATTAAAATTTTCAACAACTTTCACTTTATAGGCTATTTTATCCGTATTTGTAAAGTTGGTCCAAAAATCACACTTTTTCAGAAATTCGAGATGCTACTGTCTCCATTTTCTAATATTTTATAAAAATAGTAAAAGACCTTATTTATTCAAAAAATCTTTGAAGATATGTTCCTTATCGAGTTGAATATTCTCACAAAAATTTTTGTGTATAAATCTCACGTATATTATTTTATAGAGATTTTTGAACGTAGGCTGCTGATGGAATTCCTCTATTTCATTAGAAAACTTACAACATATACTACCAACAATTTATTAAAATACCAAATGAATTCCAAAATTACAAAATTTTTTGGGCATCATCTAAACTTGTTCAAGTACTTCCAATAATAGTTTCATGAATATTTGATAAGCCAATTAAGTTTCGTGTAATTTACGAACAGTAACCCGTAGCCTAAAATTTCCAGATTTTCAACATACATACACTTCTTTTTTGTGACAACCAACTTTAATTCATCAACTAGGCTACCAATACTTGTGCTTAATCACATGATCACCTTCAATAATCATAAACGTAACCATGGAAATCATGAACAAAGTTGAGACTTTTGCCTTCTTGTAAATTGATGGTTGATTGCAAGGGTTGCTGCCCTATCTTCAACTCCAGCCCTCTTTGGCTACCTTCCTTGCCTCAATTAGCCTCAAATCAATAGGTTTAAGGAGTAATCTTAATGATATTTATAGCATGGGTGCTTGGTTTGGGTGTATAAGTGCATAAACTTGCTTGGATATGCCAAAACTTTCAAGATTTTCGAGTGTTCTGGGAGTAACTTTCTTTCTCTCTCTACAAGGCTCTCTCTTTGGCGTAAAAATGGAGAAGTGCAGCTGCTAATCTTCTCCCTTAAGCTGATGAATTTCTTTATAAAGAAGTGAAAAAAAAATATTGCTTGTAAAATGTCTATTTTACCCTCAAATATTTTAGAAAGCACGACAAGAATTTGACACCTTAAGGGCATTTTAGTCATTTCACATCTTTATTTGTAAATTACCATTTATTTCCCCAAGGTTTGGATGAAATAATTCTTAACCCCTCTCTCTTTTCAAAATTTCAACCATATCCCCCTTTTTGGCTTAGTCTTTCATTTTAGCCCTACCTTAAGTTCTCATAATTTGTCTTAGCCCATATTCAAATTACTTTTGGTCCATTTCTTATTGAGAGTGTAATTAGATAATTCAACTTTGACCAGCTACAAATTAATTAACTTTGGGCCTCCCTTTGAGCTTCCAGAATTTGATCATTCCCAAAAATGTGCTTGATCCACTTCTTTAATTCCTCTTTAATCCATACTTAATTTAATCTAGCCCAACTTAAGTTTCTATTGATCCATATTTTCATCCAAGTCCAAAACCGAGTTAATTTGGCCATAGCTTTGCTAAATACTCTTACTTCTTGGGCCACTTCCATTCTCAATATTTTGGCCAAAGAGGCTTTTCACTTAGGTCCATTTTCAGACTTAAAGTTTGGTCCATAATCCAATTTAACTTCAATCCAACCTCTGTAGTCCACTTACACTTTAACTGATCCATAATTCATTTAAGTCTTATTCACCATTCTTGGTTCGTTCTTGGCTTAACGGTTGGCCAAATAAAATTTTTAGAATCAGCCATCAATTATAAATAATTTTCTAAACGTGCATAAAATTTTACACTCCAAAAGTACAAGTTATTTACGTGGCATTTATTTTAAATTTTTGGTGTCTCACAATAAGAGATGAGAAGATAGAGAGAGAAAGAGAGTTTGCAAGAGGAAGAAGAAACCTTAGCAAATTCTAGCAATTTTGAGGTCAACCAAGTGGGATTTAAGCACTTTTATCTACTCTCACCTCCATACAAGCAAAATATAATCAAGATAGAGGCTCAAGAGCTCAAATTTAGGGGCTGATTTGAAGGGTATTTGGGATTTGTAGCCAAGAGGGGCAAAGAGAGGTGTAGATCTTGCAAGATAACCTAAGAAAGATAATAGTTTCTACCTTAATTTTATGACTTCCAGGGGTAAGTTTATGTGTGTTAATGATGATTAAGTGTTTAAGAGCATTTATTGTAAGCCTTAGTTTATGGATTGGTGATCATGTTGGATTATCCAATTATAGTGAAAGTGTACATAAACCAAATTATAGTATAAAAGATTATCGTTCCCACGGAGACTAGTAAACTATATACCAATATTTTTAATCTCTATTTTATCTAGCAAATAATAAAGTTTGGATTTTTATATAACAATTAAACTAAATAAAGAAAATAAATAAATAATAAAAATAAATAAGATAAGTATATGTTAAGATTTCAACTTCACTTATTCAATCATAATCTCAAGTTTACTATCTTTATTAGGGAATTGATATTAGTTTGACATATTCATAACAGTGGAATATCCATAAATTAGATACTACTCTATTCCCAGTGAAAGTATCCCTACTTCTATTATTAACCCATCATATTCCTATGTGAATTTAAATAATAAAGATAACATTATTGTTTTATGGAATTACCGGTTTTATTAGCCATTTTTAAGCCAAACTACTCTTGAAACCACACGGGTCACCTTGAAATAGGGTATCTAACAAAGTTTAACCTCCGGTTATGATTCAATTAAGCCATTTACAAACCTTCACAGTTACGTCCTTCAATTTGTTAACCTAGATCATCTAAATATTGATCAAGTATTCAGAAGTATTAAGAACATGTATCATAACTCAATAAATATGCGAAAGTAATATGAACGCGTAATAAAGATAAAATAAAGTTTTAATTAATCATAAATAAAATCCGTATTATCTTAGCATAAAGATAAATTAGAACATGACTTATGTACAAGATACAATAGAAAAGATAGAAAAATTCATAAAATGTTGGATAGATGTCTTCGTGTAGTAGCCCTTTCGGTCTCCCACTTCCTTGAGCTCTTGATCTCCTCTCAATTTTATATTGTATGAAAAGTGTATTTTTGAGAGCGAGGAGGGAGTTTATATAGGCGTAGTCTTTAGGTCTTCTCCGAATTTGATCTTGATTAGGTCTTCCACTTGAACAGAACTTTGAAAGCATATAGGAAAGCTCAAAACTGTCTTGGTCAAAGCTTCCCGAAAAAGACAACAAAATTCGCGAAAAGTTGCACGACCTTCCTTACTGCCTGTCCTACCACTGTCAGCTGCCTTACGGGTTGGCTTACGGCCGTAAGCCCGGCCGTAAGGCCCTCAGGACTTTGGTTTTTGCTTCTGCTTCGATTCCAGACAATCCTTGTTCGTCCAGGATTAGGTCAAAATGCAATTTCTGTCCGAAATAGGCATTTTCAAGCCTAATTCTCTGTATTATAAGCCCAATAACAATATAATGTATCTAATTCCTTGGATTGATGATTTATTAGCCCAAACAAGGATATATAAGCCCAATTCATGCATTTTTATAATAAATCAAGAGAATAAACATAAGAAAATATGCATATAAAAAACACTGATCAAATTCCCCCAAACTTAAACTATTGCTTATTCCCAAACAAAACTAATCATGAAAAATAATTTCTAAGGAAATTTGGCCTCTTGATTTTGAACATTGAAACCCATCGAAATTTTTATGAATTGACAAAGTTGGTGATGAAAACTATCTAAGACTTGAGATCTGTAATTTAAGAAATCAATATTCCATCATACATAAGCAAAACTTCGCCCAACATAAGTACACGTATCCACAATATGTCTAAGTTTTCATAATTTTCCCTGCTCCCTATGATTTAATTCAAAACATGTTCATGTACTCATGTGCAACGTGTATTAACTCAGAGATATTTAAAATATCAAGTTAGACTTTTACGTTTAAGCGCAATGCTTTAGACCTCCAACTGAATGGACAGTTTCTCTTACCTACCGGCATGAATCGTCCCTTTGACTACTAAGATCTCAAAGGAGCACTTGATTTTTTCTTGTATTTTTTCCTAGGCTTTTGCCTATAAAGTTGATGGGCATTTTGCTCCAGTTTCTTTCCACTTCTTTATTTCATTTTTTTTTTCTAGATTTTTTCCAATTTTTTCAATTTTTTTTTCGAGGTCAAGTGTTTCTCCAGTAATCAAAGGCATTCAAAAGTCACCAGACAGTCCAAGCACTTTACCGTATTTTTAATAGTCTTTCTTGAAGTATTTCAATATTTTGAATTAACAGGAAGTGATATGAAACAACTTTCTAAATCAAATATAGGATAACAAGGGATTATTATAATTTCCTAGGCCTATTGTGGATATAAAGGACCTAAGCATTTGAAATTCGACTCATATAATCCTAAGCATCAATCCTCAAACGTTGAATATTAGTTCCAATCAATTTTAAAAATAAACTGAGTCCAATCATTTTTTCTTCGGTTAAAAACATGGAATTTCTTTTAAAAGACAACTTATGGGTTTTTTTTTGAATATTTTTGATTTTTTTAAAGATGAAATAAACTAAAAATAAAATATTGACAGAAAATAAAACTAATTAAAATGAAAAGATTAACATAAATAAAGATAAAAAAGAATATAAACAAAAAGATAGAAAATTTAAAAATTAAACCAAAATATTTTATATTTACACCCTAAACGGTGGATAGCATAAGTGAACTATATAAACAACATGTTTATCCCTCCCCCAAGCTTAACTATTACATTGTCCCCAATGTAACACAAGAATAGCACGTATGGGAAGAAAAGAAACATACCGGATCAGGAAGGTGGGAGTCCAAAGTGGCCCTGTGATATGTGCCAATCGTATATCTTTTGCAGCATAACTATCATTTGGTTTTGATTGGCATGAAGGTTGTTAATGGATGCTTGCAAACCGACAATAGTTGGAGGACCTTATTGGTTGCTCGGTTGGCTTGGTCCAACACCTGAATCTGGCGAAGGTGGGATAGCATAATAATCTTCATCAAATTCCTCCCCTTCAGAATCATCTACGCTATATTTTCAGTTCGTGTAATCTTGGACCAAAGTTCGAGAACTTGGTAATTGGAGTGAAAAGATAGATCCTTTAATAAAGAGAGCATAACTGGTGCCATGTGTAACGATCATCTTCATGTCCATGCAGGAAGCAAGATCGAGTCTAGTACTTCCCGTTGCTTAAACCAGGTCAGCGACCTCATAGCCAAAATGTAGAGCAATGGGTGTAATTAGTCCACCAAAAACAATGTTGTCGCTGGGTGCTTTGGCCACCTTGAGCATGTGTTGAATCATGAAAGAGCCAGTGTCAATCGAAAATCGCTCCAACATAGCCTAAAGGAAAAATAGATCAGCTTGCAAAACCACCCCATTACTTTCACCACGACCAAACACAGTTTGGGCCAAAAAGCTTTGCATATATTGGATACATGGATTGTATAAAGATACGACCTTCAAATTCTTAGGGGTGTAAGCATCGAAAGTGATGAAGTTCCATAAATGGGGAGGGGGGGATGCAGTAGGCAGCTAGTGATCGAGGGTCTCCAACCAGAAGTCCATAGATAGTGTTGAACTCGGCTAGGGTCAATATATGCTCGTTGTTGAAAAGTCAGAACATAATCCGACCCTCATTTTCATCTTCACCTCTTTTCACCACAACGTCTAGTGAGCTTAAAAACTCAAGTGTGATGCGAATATAGGTGTTGTATGAGCGGTGTATGAAATTGTCCCACCCTACATTACTGCTCATCCATAATATATCGACCAACAATCCCAACAAAAGCAACGTTCTTTCATGTATAAATCGCATGTTGGGAATGCAGTGGTTCAAAAGAATGCCATATCGAAGTCGCTGGTGGTCTTCATGAAAGAGCAAGCCAGAAGTGTTCGATGGGGCAAACTGTCGAGCACCTGCTGAGCGACTTGATTGACCTTGGGAAGATTTACCCCGGGCGCATTTCGATGACCTCCTAGTGTGTATCCTGTGAGCAGAAACTCCCAACCAGTAATAGAAACTTACCCAAGCCTTTGATCGTGTCGAATTCGACGATTTTGTACTTTTCACCACTTATAGAATTCGGAAGATTTTTGAAAATTTTGGTGAAATATGAGGTTGTGGTTGGTGATTTGGGTGTTTGAGTAGTGTATTGAGGTAGATTTGAGCTTGGTATGGAGTTTGCACAGATTGATTTGAGTTTTGGAGGCTTGGCTTGAAATGGGCCATTTTGGCGTGCCAAAGGTTGAGACAGTGGCTTGATTCTCAACCGAATGTGCTTAAAAACCCGATTCTGGGACCCTTACGGTCCCATTTACGGCCATAAGGCCACTTACGGTCATGTTTACGGCCAGATTTATGGCTAAAGCTGGCTGTAAATCTCTCTACTAGCTTGCTTTGCTAAAATTTTGTAACTTCTTCATACATGATCCATTTTCACACGTTCTTCTTCCTAAAAATCTCTTATGTATCCAAGAGTGTGAATCTACAAAAAATTTTGAAAATGAAACAAGAAAATTTAACGATAAATTAAAAATCAACCGTAAAAAGATGAAAAATGGTACATGGTTTGGGTTGCCTCCTAAGAAGCACTCATTTTATATATTTTTAGCCCAACTTTAGGTTGTTTAAGCTCAATATGGGGGGCCAAGCAACAACAAGGTCTGGAGAGCTTCAAATTCTCCCCCGAGATAAGGTTTCAGGCGTTGACCGTTGACCTTGAACGTGCTGTCAGATGAACTTGTAGTTTCTACTGTTCCATATGGAAAAACCTTTGTAAATGTGAACGGTCCATTCCATCTTGACTTCAATTTACCTGGAAAAAGACAAAGACGAGAGTTATATAATAAAACGTGTTGACCCTCATGGAAATTTTTTCAAAGAATTTTGCGATCATGAATCTGCTTCGTCTTTTCCTTGTATAGTTTGGCACTCTCATAAGCCTCATGACGAAACTCGATTAGTTCATTTAGCTCCAGCAAACACTTCTCTCCAGATGCTTGGAAATCCATATTGATAGTCCTCATGATCCAATAAGCTTTGTGCTCTAGTTCTACCGAAAGATGATAGGTCATGCCATAAACCAACAGAAATAGAGACATACCAATAGGAGTTTTGTACGCCGTTCGATAAGTCCATAATGCGTTGTCTAGTTTGATGGACCAATCCTTCTGGTTCATGCTGACCGTTTTCTCCAAAATTCGTTTCAGCTCCCCAATTAGATACTTTAACTTAACCGCTCGTCTGTGGATGATAAGTTATGACATTACGATGTGTAATACTGTACTTTTGCATTAGTGACCTAAATTGTTTGTTCATGAAGTGTGAGCCTTGGTCACTAATGATCGCCCTCGGTGCACCAAATTGTGTGAAAATGTTTTTCTTGAGAAATTTTACCACACTTTTGGCATCACAAGTAATAAGAGGGGCTGCTTCCACCCATTTAGACACATATTACACTGCAACAAGAATATACACATTCCTAAATGAAGGAAGGAATGGTCCCATGAAGTCAATACCCCAAACGTCGAAAAGTTCACATTCCAAAATACCGTTTAAAGGTATTTCATTGCGTCTTGAAATATTTCCTGGTCTTTGGTAGCTGTCATATCTCTTTATATACTCAAAGGTATCCTTGAATATTGTAGGCCAGTAGAAGCCTGATTGCAGAATTTTGGTCGCCATTTTAGTAACGCCGAAATGGCCACCTGTCGGACTGTCATGTCAATGAGAGAGAATTAATGCAATCTCATTGAATGCTACGCATCGTCTAACAATTCCATCAGTGGAAGAACGACTCATCCCAAATATAATATTTAAGTTCAGAAAAGAACCTCTTTTTCTGCTGGTAAGTGAATTCGAGAGGCAATACTTTGCTTACTTTATAGTTGACGATGTCGGCATACTAAGGATAATTTACCTTTATCTCAAATAAGGCTTCATCCGAAAACTTTTTGACAATCAGCTCAATTTCAGTTGGAGCATTTGGCAATTAGCTTAAATGATCCACTACGAGATTCTCGATACCCTTTTTGTCTATAATCTCTAGATCAAACTCTTGCAATAGGAGGATCCACCGAATAAGTCATGGCTTGACATCCTACTTATGGAGTAGATATTTCAGAGCTGCATGATCTATGAAAATGATAACTTTTGAACCGGTCAGGTAGAAGCGAAATTTATCGAAGGCAAAAACTACCACCAAAAGCTCTTTCTCCGTAGTCATATAATTTAATTAAGCTCTGGTCAACGTCCAACTTGCGTAATAAATAGGCCAAAAAAATTTATCTTTGCGTTAGCCTAACATTGCTCCTAGGGATGTGTCACTAGCATTAGACATTAGTTCAAATAGTAATTCCCAATTAAGTGTCGTCATGATTGGGGCGGATATTATCTTTTCCTTTAGAGTTCGGAACACTTTCAAACAGTCTTCATTGAACTCGAATTTGGTATCTTTTTCAAGTAACTTGCAAAGTGGCTTGGCTATCTTCGAGAAATCTTTGATGAATCTTCTGTAGAACCCGGCATGGCCGAGGAATCCTCGAATTAGCTTGACTGAGGTAGGTGGTGGTAAGTAGGAGATTACTTCAATTTTTGCACGATCCACTTCAATTCCCTTCTCGGATATCTTGTGGCCCAAAACAATTCCTTCTTGCACCATAAAGTGACATTTCTCCCAGTTTAGGACGAGATTCGTGTCCTCACATATTTGTAATACTAAGTTCAGATTCTTCAACCATGCATCAAAATATGACCCAAATACGAAAAAATCATCCATAAAAATTTTAATACACCTTTCCATAATATCAAAAAAAATGGCAATCATGCATCTTTGGAAAGTAGCTGGCCAAATGACATTCTTCTATAAGCGAAAGTGCTATATGGGCAAGTAAATGTAGTCTTCTCTTGGTCCTCTAGAGCAATAAGAATATGAAAATAGCCAGAAAAACCATCCAAGAAGCAATAAAAAGCATATCCTGCAAGTCGCTCAAGCATCTGGTCAATGAATGGAAGTGGGAAGTGATCTTTGTGAGTTGCGTCATTTAGTTTTCTATAATCAATGCATATACGCTAACTCGTTATAGTTCTTGTAGGGATCAATTTGTTGTTGTCATTAGTAATAACTGTCATACCTCCCTTCTTTGGAACAACTTGTACAGGACTCACCCATGCACTATCAGAAATTGGGTAGATAATACCCACGTCTAAGAGCTTAATCACCTCAATTTTAAATACTTCTTGCATTGTTGGGTTCAATCTTCTTTGGACTTGGATGGTTGGCTTATGACCTTCATCCATCAGAATTTTTTGTATGTAGAGCTAATTCCTTTTATATCAGCAATTGTCCATCCGATAGCCTTCCTGTGTTCCCATAGAACTCGAAGTAGTTTTGTCTCTATCTCACTTGTTAAATGGGCAGAAATAATGACCGAAAAATTGGTACAGTCAAGAAAAGCATATTTCAGATGAGGTGGTAATGTCTGTAGCTCTAGCCTTGGTGGCTCTTCAATCGATGACCTTAACTTTGATCTTTCTTTTGTCAGTTCACTATATTTAGGCTCCATGAATCTTGGCCAGGGCTTTATAACATCCACCCGTTGAACAACGTCTTCTAATTTTTCTAGGTCATAACCTAGCTTGATTGAGTGTGTCAAACATGTCAACAGTGGATCCTCGAAGGACGTTAGATTAAATATTATTTGTGTTTCTCTATCGATTGTGTCAATCCTCCAATATTCTTTATCGTTGTTGGGGTACTTCATGGCGTTCAGCACGTTGAATGTAACTTCGTCTTCTCCTAAATGTAACACCAATCTTCCTTAATTGACATCGATTAGAGTTCATCCGGTAGCTAAGAATGACCTTCCAAAAATAATGGGAACCTCAATATCCTCCTCTATCTCGAGTACGATAAAATCTGCAGGGAAAATAAACTTGTCAACTTTTACCAATGCATTTTCCACAATGCCTGTCGGGTATTTAATTGAACGATCCACCAATTGGAGAGAAACGGTAGTGTCTTTAAGTTCCTCTACGCCCACATTTTCGAAAACAGAGTAAGGCGTCAAATTTATGCTTGCTCCTAAGTCACATAAGGCTTTCTCAAATCGTATATCACCAAAATGACATGGTATAGTGAAGCTTCCTGGATCTTTCAGCTTAGGCGGCAATTTTTTTTTTAGGATTACCAAGCATTCTTCATTAAGCTTCACCATTTCGCCAGCTTTGTAACCTCCTCTTGTTAGCCAATATGTCTTTTAAAAAATTCTTATAGCTGGGACATTGCTTCTAGGCCTCTAGCAGTGCAAGATTGATGTACAACTTTTGGAACACCTCTAGAAATCTAGCAAATTATTTATCTAAATTTCGTTTCACAAGCCTTTCATGATATGGAATTAGAGGGACATAAGGCTTGACTATGTGTTTTGCTTTGCTAGTTTCGGCAGTGTTTTCTTCTCTCTTTTCTTCTTCTTCTTTCTTCTCTTTCTTTTTGTCTTTGTTCTAGCCGCTGTTTTCTGGATTGCTAATTTCTGACCCTTTTATCTCTTTTCCACTTCATAGGATGATGGCCTTTGCATTCTCCATTGGATTCTTCTCAGTATTACTCGGCGAAGTACCATACGAGCGCTCAGAAATTTGTTGCACTAGCTGACCTACTTGTTTCTCCAAATTTCGGATTAAGGCCTCTTGATGAGTGAACCTAACATTGGTGCTTTTGATGTTCTCCTGTAAAGATTGGTTCAATTGCATGATCATCTCATCCAATCTGGAATTTTGCTATGTCACAAGTTGTGTGGCTCGTTGTGCTTTCTGATTTTGTCATCCCCATTGAAAATTAGGATGGTTGTGCCACCCTGGATTGTATGTGTTTGAATAGGGATTGTTGTTGCTGAAGTAATTAGAATTCCTGCCATAGTTGGAAACGTAGTTGGCGTTTTTGGTTGAAAGAGCAAATGTGTTCCCTCTTTGGCAATCAGTACTAGCATGGTCACCCCCACAAAACTCGCAAGTCACACCTTGAATCTTCGCAGCAGTGTTCATCTGTGAACTGAACATATTTGTGAGCTTGTTTATCTGCGATTCTAGCCTGGATATGGCATCTACTTCATGGACTCCGCTGTGTTTCTCCGGTTAAAATCTCTCAGACGGCCAGCGGTAGTTGTTAGATGCCATTTCTTCCATCAATTGGGAAGCCTCCTCAGGCAATTTGTTGCTTATGCTCCCTCCTGCTGCAGCGTCTATGGTGCTTCTGTAGTTGGGATAAATCCTGTTGTAGAATGTTTGCACTTGCATCCATAGTGGTAGGCCATAGTTTGGGCAGAGCCTCATCAGATCTTTGTATCTTTCTCATGCCTTGTATAATGACTCACCATCAATTTGTGTGAAGGTCGTGATGTCATTACGCATCTTAGCAGATTTAGATAGTGGAAAATAGCGCATAAGGAACTTCTGTACCATCTCTTCCCAAGTTTTGATCTATCCTGTTGGTAGGGAAGTTAACCATCCCTTTGCTTTGTCCCTGAAAGAAAAAGGAAATAACCTCAGTCTTATTACATCTGTAGATACTCCATTAGCTTTGAAAGTATCACACATCTTCAAGAAATTGTTGAGATGGAGGTTGAGATCCTCGTTAGATAGCCTATGGAACGTAGCTGTGTTTTGTAGCATCTGGATCAATCCTGGTTTGAGCTCAAAAGTGTTCGCCTGGATAGCCGGCCAAACAATACTTGATGTGCAATCTTGTAGAGATGGGGCAGATAGATCACCCATAGTATTCCTCATGTTCACAATAGCCTCTTCTTGATCTAGCATCGTGAAGTTGTCCGTGCCTTTGTCTAGAGGAGTTGTTGTAGCGCAGGCTTCAAAGGTAGAATTCAAGTATCTGTGAACTTGTATACGTTCTCTCAGTGTTCACTCTGGTTCGGGATCAAATCTTTGAAGTCTTTTTACTTGGCTTCGTCTTATCATGAACCAACTTCTAGGTCAAAAACTGCAAAACAAAAAGGTTAAAGAAGTAAATAAAAAATAAAATATATACAAAGGCTAGATTAAGACTAAAATTAAAAATTATGATAATAATTTAAAACTAGTCCCCGGCAACAGCGCCAAAAACTTGATCGTATTGGATTATCCGATTAGAGTGAAAGTGTACACAAACCAAATTATAGTATAAAAGATTATCGTTCTCACGGATACTAGTAAACTATATACCAATATTTTTAATCTCTATTTTATCTAGTAAATAATAAATTTTGGATTTTTATATAACAATTAAACTAAATAAAGAAAATAAATAAATAATAAAGATAAATAAGATAAGATAAGTATATGCTAAGATTTCAACTTCACTTATTCAACCATAATCTCAAGTTTACTATCTTTATTAGGCAATTGATATTAGTTTGACATATTCATGACAGTGGAATATTCATAAATTAGATACTAGCCTATTCCTAGTGAAAGAACCCTTACTCCTATTATCCCATCATATTTCTATGTGAATTTAAATATTAAAGTTAACATTATTGTTTTATGGAATTTCTGGTTTTATTAACCGTTTTTAAGCCAAACTACTCCCGAAACTGCACAGGTCACTTTGAAATAGGGTCTCTAGCAAAGTTTAATCTCTGGTTATGATTCAATTGAGTCATTAATAAACTTTCACAATTACGTCCTTTAATTTGTTAACCTAGATCATCTAAATATTGATCAAATATTCAAAATCATTAAGAACATGTATCATAACTCAATAAATATGTGAAAGTAATATGAACGCGTAATAAAGATAAAATAAATTTTTAATTAATCATAAATAAGATCCGTATCATCTTAACATAAAGATAAATTAGAACATGACTGATCTACAAGATACAATAGAAAAGATAGAAAAAACCCATAAGAAGTTGGCTAGATGTCTTCGTGTAGTAGCCCTTTCGGTCTCCCGCCTCCTTGAGCTCTTGATCTCCTCTCAATCGTATATTGTATGAAAAGTGTATTTTTGAGAGCTATGAGGGAGTTTATATAGGCGTAGTCTTTAGGTCTTCTTCGAATTTGTTCTTGATTAGGTCTTTTACTTGAATAGAACTTTGAAAGCATATAAGAAAGCCCAAAACCACCTTGGTCAAAACTTCCCAGAAAAGTCAATAGAATTCGCGAAAAGTTGTACGACCTGCCTTACTGCCTGTCCTACAGTCGTAAGCTACCTTACGGGCTGGCTTACGGTCGTAAGGCCCTCAAGACTTTGTTTTTTGCTTCTGCTTCGATTCCAGGCAATCCTTGTTCGTCTGGGATTAGGTCAAAATATGATTTTTGTCTGAAATAGGCCTTTTCAAGCCCAATTATTTGTATTGTAAGTCCAATAATAATAAAATATATCTAATCCCTTGGATTGATGATTTTTTAGCCCAAATAATAATATATAAGCCCAATTCATACATTTTTATAATAAATCAAGAGAATAAATGATTAGTACATTTTATATCTTTATTTTCTTGTAATTATTCTCTTGATTTATTATAAAAATGTATGGATTGGACTTATATATCCGTGATGAGGCCAAATGGTTTTATCTTGAGGTATTTGATGGCTAGGACCACGACACTCCGGATTTTGAGGATGACGCTGACATAGGCCCGATGACTATTTTGACTTCTCTGGGCTCCGTGATGATGTTGGCCGCCCACTCATTCCTACCATTCAGACGACTTCCATTGGAGCTGCATACAATAGAGCCGGACCTAGTGGGACCGCGACATCTGCGGAGCACCCAAGGGGATATGCACTATTCTTGCTCGGATCGAGTAAGAACAAGCCTAGCAGAGAGCGATGTTGCACCAAATGTACGACTGACACATCTTACAAGGTCACTTTGGACCACCACCTTCCTAATAAGGTATGCTTTCATTTTTCCCATATGTGCTCTTCTTGTGTTACATTGGGGACAATGTAATAGTTCAACTTGGGGGAGGGATAAACATATTGTTCATATGTTATCCACTGTTTTAGTGTGTAAATATTTTCATCTTTATTTTTAATTAAAAAAATCAAAAAATTTGAAAAATCAAAAAATATTCAAAAAACTCATAGGTTGTCTTTTAAATGAAATTCCATGCTTTTTAAAATCGAATGAAAATGATTAGACATAGTTTGTTTTTAAAATTATTTGGAACTAGTATTCTACTTTTGAGGATTGATGATTAGGATTATATGAGTCGAATTTCACATGCTTAGGTCCTTTATATTCATAATAGGCTTAGGAAATTATGATAATCCCTTGCTATCCTATGTTTGATTTAGAAGGTTGTTTCATATCACTTTTTGTTAACTCTAAAATATTGAAATATTTCAAGAAAGACTATTAAAAATATGGTAAAGTGCTTGGACTTCCTTGGTTACTTTTGAATGCTTTTGATTACTGGAGAAACACTTAACCTTGAGAAAAATGAAGAAAATAAAAATAAAAATATATTCAGAAAAAAAATTTAGAAAAAATATAAAATAAAAAGTTAGAAAGAAACTAGAGCAAAAATGCTCATCAACTCTATAGACAAAAGCCTATGAAAAAAATTTGAGAAAAAATCAAGTCCTCCTTTGAGATCTTAGTATTTAAAGGAACGATCCATGCCGGTGGGTAAGAGAAATCGTCCATTCGGTCGGAGGTCTAAAGCACAGTGCTTAAAAGTAGAGTCTATCTTTTTCTATCTTTTTATTTGTTTTTTGTAATATAATTATGTTTTAAACACTCTTGTACTAAGACTAGATGGATCTTGCCCATGAGTAATTAAAGTTATCGTTTTTATCACGCTTTTTATGGATCTGTTTGTTGTGAGATATTTCTTATGAGTTTAATCTTCTAAATACTTAGCTACTATTTAAATGATCTTTTGTCATATAATTGAAGGACCGAGAGGCGAAGATTAATGAGTACAAATTGAGACATAACCATAGGTTAAACTTTGCTAGTTCAAGGTGACTTATGCAGTTTCGGTAGTAATTATACTTAGGTTAATGAATCCGAAAATTTCCAAAGAACTTAATGATTTTCAAATTATTTAAATCTCGCATGGAGACTATGGGACTGGTAAGTTGAATTAGGAATGTTACACCTAGAGATAGGATATCTATCTAAAATTATGAAAAGTAAGTGAAATCGACATATTAGTACTTCTTTCTCTATTGATTTAAAACCTAATTTACTTTTGCTTAGTTATTAATTCAGTTATTAGTTATTTTTAGTTTAAAAACCAAATCTTTAATCATCTGTTAGATGAGAAAAAGGAATTCTCAGTTTGTACATAGTTGCGATAATTAGTCTTCGTGGGATCGATATTTTATACTATAACTTGACTGGTGTACACTTGTACTATTCATCCGACCAATAAACATAATAAAATATGTATATAAAAATCACTTATCACTTGGATGAGTATAGGTTGGCTTATTGCAAAGGTAGTTTGTGAGCCCCCAAACTTCCACCTCCAAATCTCATGGAAATCTGGTCGTCAGATAACAACTAAAGATATTGAGAAGCCAATATTAGGCAACTCACCCTGTTATATTACAAG
>JAUMHB010004896.1:14915-26432 GCA_032359685.1 Pittosporum tobira
CTATGACACCATACCTTTGTGTCCCAAATTTCTTAGAAACTAGGTTAGACAGATGCTAGATTACCCCTTATTTAATTTACAGATTTCAGGATATATTTCAAATGATTGCACACGGATGTCAAATTATAGCACTTGAACTTCATATCCCGTTATCAAAGCATAATTAGCGAACTCAAAGTGTTGTCTACTATGTACTAGCGAATTTCAGAAAAAGAAACAAAACCACCAGAAAAAAAAACTATGAAAGAGAGATTATATCTGAGGAATTTGCAACAGAACATTATAGCTGAAATCACAGTAGAATGTAGTACAATTACTAGGGAAAAGACTACTGATGTTTGCAAAATCCACCGATACATAACAATGCCATTTTAATTAATAACTTCAACCAAACTAACAAAAGATAGCAGGAGCAGACCAATTCCTCTAGCAAAACTAAGACCTTGGCTTCTCCTTCTTCTCCTTGAAGAGAGCCAAAAGAGAAACACCAGATACCTTCACAACCTTGAACCTTACACCAGGAATATCACCCACAGCATGCCCTTTACGTCCAAATCCAGCAATCAACACTTCGTCCTGGAAAATATAATTTCAAACTTGGATCAGGAAGATAAATGTCAAAAAAGAAACAACTAAAATTCTAGGTTGAATCAGGAAAACTTGCATTTTCTTCGATGTAGTTCAAACAACCATCATTGGGGACAAAAGCAGCAATCTTCTTTCCATTTTTAATAAGTTGAACTCTAGCACATTTTCTGATAGCAGAATTTGGCTGTTTGGCTTCAATACCGCTGTACACAACAATTAGCAGTATGTCAGATTTGTTGTCAAATGCTCACAAATAAAAGCATATAGGGAATATGTATCTACGAATAGGGGAATAATTCTCACATCTTTTCAAGGACAATGCCTTTAGCATGAGAAGACCCAGCAAACGGCTTCTTCCATTCATTGCCAAGATGAGACTTCTTATATGACTTGTCAGCCCACCTTTGCCTTCGACGGTGGGACTGAAGCTTGCGCCCAGCTCCCATACCCCTTGTCTTCCTGTAAGGCCATACTATAGATTACATATTATCCAGGAGTAAAATGGTGTTGATAAGCCCAGTTTAACATTGATTCTCCATTGAGTCATACCAAAGTCATCAGATTTTTTTTTTCTTTTTTCTTCATAAAAAACTAAAAACCTAAAAACACTGAAGTAACCAGAAAATCTCATCGGACTTGAAAAATGTTAAATATCATATTTTCAAGTTAGAGAAATATTCCATACCAATTATCATCCAAAAATATCTAATATTAGCTGTACAATACCAGAACCAAAAAGAGTAATATTGTTTGTTTCACATTGGTTGGATATTAAACTAACCAAGGCTCATATTCATATATCTACATAATTTATTTTGATGAAAAATCATTTATACTTGCTAATCACTGAATGGAAAATATTATGCAACCAATTCTGACAATTATCATTCAGAACAATCACCTATACAAGAATGAGCCACTGCTAACATATATGACAGGCCTACTTACTATGGTGGTTTACTTAATTAGTCTCATTGCAGATATATGAAACACGATCTCATCTTGTAATCATTATTCGGCATTTTCATTAAGTTATGCTCTAGTGATCAGACAAGCATGAACCATTCATTTATGGTCATATACATACAAGTATATAGCAGCACTCGGAAAAATAAAAGCTTTCTGAGGGCACTTTTATAAGTTCAATTAAATTTGTAAATTATCCCCTACTTTGAATTTTCGGAAATCCAAATGGAGCCTAAGATATGTATGCAAGCCAAACAATCGCAACTATATAAAGCTACCTACTTTACCACCATTTACAAACCTCCTAAAGAATACACATAGTTCCTAGATTCGGCATATACGTATATACATATCCGAACTTGAAGAGAAAGAAGATATAATGCATACATACACATTCTGCGAAACTATCCATACAAGAAGATAGATAGGGGCTTAAAACAAAGAATACTTGAGATCAAAGGAGAATTAACGTACCCCATGGTGCTCAATGAAGTTGTTAGACTGAGGCTAAGTTTTGATTAGGCACGAATATGGAGAAGGAAGAAGCTGCGGCCGACTAATAAACCCTAACGCGAAATGAAGTGTGGTGTATACAAAATGGTTTGGGTTTTGATGACGTGGATTAGGTCCAGATAATAAGTAGCCCACTGTGTATATATGTTTGGGCATAGTACTCATTTCCTAGATTACCACGTTTGGGGCCCAATATCTGGGCCAGACCAACGTTCCGCCTATACGGACACTATTTTTTGAATAAGCTGCTGCCGACTAATAAACCCTAACGCGAAATGAAGTGTGGTGTATATCTATATAAAGTGGTTTTGGGTTTTGATGACGTGCATTAGGTCGCCCACTGTGTACATATGTTTGGGCATAGTCCTCTTTTCCTAGATTACCACTTTTCGGGCCCAAAATCTGGGCCAGACCAACGTTACGGCTATCCCGACACTATTTTTCTCTTTTTATTTATTTTTTTTATTCTCTCTTTTTCTTTAATTTCTTTATTTATTTTGGTAATAGCCATGTTGATGTTAATTGAATATAATTAATATTTATAAAAATAAAACACTATCTAAAGCTCCTTTTTTGGTTATTGAACGGTAGGATATAAAATTCCTTATGTAGTATTATTATCTAAACTATATGAATCCTTGGAAACAACCTTGAAATAATAAAAACTCCACTTTTGAGTGGGATAACTCAAAAAAATCATTTACTTACATAAAACAATAACTACGGATAATAGGCCCAATAAAGACGCTGCCTCAAATATAGAATACAGTTTTACCTTTTTATTAATACTTTCATAGATTTATTTTTTTTTCATCAATTTCCTCATAACTATACAAAATAGAGAATATGGGAGTTGAAATAAAATATAAATTCATCAATTTCCTCATAACAATACAATATTCTGCAGAAGAGGTAGCCTAGCTGCCTAGGCAGAGTAATCGATTCTTGCCTAACAAAAAAACAACCGATGAATAAGTGCAAATTGCCAACAGGTTCTAGTTCTGGCCCTTCTTCAAAAATACCCCTATTTTCTTCAACATGTTGCCATTTGTATTCTTGAGGGAGTCATCATCCATGTTCTCCGAAAAATGTGAACTCAACTTTCCACCAATGGTATGATAGCTGTTGTCAAAAGAACCAGTCCTCTCCGCAAATTTGCCATTATTACCAGTTGAAAGTATAGCGGCCGCAGCCTCAGCAGCCTTCCTCCACTGGTCCGACTGCACCTTTAATCTCCTCAACTCGGCTTCCATGTCTGAATTTGCGGCCTGAGCTGCATCCCGCTGTTCTGTAACTCGAGCCTCTCGCTCTGCAGCCCTAGCTATTTCAGACAATGCTATAGTTTCGGCATTCACTTTATTTTTCTCTAGTTCTAGCTTAAGCATCTCATTCTCCTCCGTAATATTCTGTAATTGTTCGTCTTTCTCCAACAATCTCGCCTCTAATTCCACCAAATACTCAGATTTTTTCAGCTCTCTTTCAATTTCTGATTCTCTTACAGCTGATTGATTCTTTTCTGAGATGGTGGGAAATTTAGTTTCCGTATCCATGCGTTTTGACTTTAACTCTGTAACATCAGCTTTTGCCGTCAAAAACTTAGCCTCTAATTCAGCTTCACGCCTGCAATATTCTGATTTCGTACGCTCCACTAGGTCATACGCACTTCTTATTTGCAAAGTGCTCAGAATATATTCGTCATGGTATCTTCTTTCAGCTGCCTCTAATGCAGATTTCAATCGACCCACCTCAGATTTAACAAGGGTAAGCTCTGATTCGACCTGATTTGATTCCTCGCATTCCCGTGAAACTTTAATATTAGACTGGAGTTCTCTTACACGTCCTTCCAAGAAAATTACTTGATTTTTTGATTCCTCCAACTCCATAGCCATAGAATTGTAAGCCTCGATGGCTTTAAGGCCTTCTGACCTTGATGTCTCCTCGGTTGACTTTGCCATTGCTAACTCTGTTTCAGACTTCCTGACAACTTCCAAGGCCTGAGCTTCAGATTCTTTGCACTCATTTAACTGCCTTTTCAGATTATCAACCAAACAATGAGTTTCAATTAGTTCTTCTCTCAAGCTCTGTACCTGAGCCTGTGCTGACTCAGCACGCCTAGCGTAGGCTGCTTCAGATTCAGCTACCCGTTCCAGCTTCATCTTGAGCTTCTGATTCTCGTTCATGGCAGAAGCTATGGCAGCAGAGTCCATAGAGTGATGCTTCTTGACAGCCTCAAGTTCAAACTCCCATGCTCTGTCTCGATCCTGGGAGATCTTACGGAGCTCTTGGATTCGAGTATCCTCACTAGCAGAAAGTTTGAGAACCTGCTGCTGAGACTCCTCAAGCTTGGCGGACATGGCAGCAAGCTGCTTCTTGGCCTCTTCACAGTCCAGCTGAGCTCGCTTCCTCCATGACTCTGACGAGCTCAGCTGGTCCTTCGCCTTCTTCAGTTCCTCCTGGAGTTGAGCCAGTTGAGATTCCAAATCAGATACTTTTCCAGGCCGTTTCTTTTGCTGATTAATCGAACCAAAATGCAATTCATTAAGGTATAGCTAATTGAAACACATAGCATCTTATGAGATATCTCTATAATTGAATATAAGGTGCCAACAAGAAGTTGAAATGGTGTGTGAGTTAAGGCTATTGACTATCTTAGGATACCTCAGATCCAGGACTGGGAGGTGACCCGCGAGTTTTAGAACTACTGTCTTTAGGCATCCTGTTTGCTGGAAAGGGCACTGAATCTGAATCTGCGCCTGGTATCTTCTGCTTCCTAGCAGGTCGCTTAGGTGTCCTCTGTGGCACCTCCAAGGAACCACTTCTAAGTGACATTATGCAAGAAAGAATATCATATTATATAACAGTAAGGAAGTTGCCAATTAAGAATTTTCCTCTAAGATGCATAAAGGAAACCAAAATTCTGCAATCAATTTATACTTACATTCATGTAATATTTCTACAGAAGATGGTTCATGTATCAGATTGTTAGACTATATAAGATGTAGAATAAAACTAATGTGCATAATACGTGGTGTATATACGTAGTACCTAGCAAATATACTTGCGGCCATCTTAATTATCTCCCTCCAATTTATAAAAATTTAATTGTACACAAGCAAGGTATACAGAGGAAAATTAACTATATATATCAGGAGTAATCAAACAAAATTTAAAAAGATAATCACTTTTTGCAAATCATGTGATTAGTCTATCATCTTCATGGACAGGATCAAAAACCCAAATACGAATCGGAATAGTACAGGCATCCCCAAAAGGTGAAATTTGAAGCATTCTACAGAAGGTGTATATCTATTTTCTGGGTCCAAATTTGTCTTAATGAATTCTGCATAGTTTTTTTACGGAATCATGCATCTCCGGCCATACTGTAACATTATGACGTCGTCGTTGAGCTGTATCACGCATGACAATTTAGAATCAGTGCAAAAAGTAAATACGACCAGACAAGCCTAAGTAAATCAGTATATACCTTGGTTTTGGTGTCTGCATATTTGATATCCTCTGGAAAAAGGGAGCAAACTAAATGACTCTAATTTGAAGGCCTACCTGACGAGCTGACCCCACATCACCTACAATGTTTGAGATGAATCCTAGGCTGAGAAAGAACAACATGAAATATTTATATATACATGTACGTAGAAAAGACGAATGATGAAGTTCTTAAAAAAAATATCCAATTTTTTAATATTTTTTTGACACAAATTTTAAAATATTTTAAATATAAGATATTTTGAATATATATATATATATTATTTTTAATATATAATAAAAATATATTAAATATATAAATATATTTTTAAAATTTATATCAAAAAATATTAAAAAATTTAATCATTATTTTTAAAACGGTAATGAGTAAATGGATCCATGTAGAATCCAACAGCTAATGATCAACAATCAACATACATTACCTAAACGCAAGACAAAAGCAACAAAGAACAGTATGATCCCTTCAAAGAAACTCCACATAAGCTACCCTCCACTCCTAACTACCAAACCCACAACAAAAATAAAATATTTAAATAGAAAATAAAAGAAGAAAAAGTGTAACAAACAAAGGACAGACAAATGTCACTATCTGGGTGATAATAATTATGGACATATAGCACACCTTTGTACGTCTCTGAATTTAATACGGTGTGATATAAAAATAACAATGTCTGTAATTTACCTCCCGGAGGTTTGCTTTCCTGTAGCGGGAGAAGCTGATTTAGTTACAAAAATTCAATGAGGAGAATACAAAGAGCTCTTAATTTGAAAGTTCAGTGACGGACAAAGTAAGCCCCTAGTTTTGGGGGAAGCTAGAGAGGTGGCGTGCAGTAGCATCTGCCATGCCGTGGCGCACAGTTCCTGAGTGACTTTTTCTTGTAAGATGGACAACAGCCCTCGATTACTCTGTAGGCTCAAGACTCTTTGTTCGTTTGACAAATCTTTTTTCAAATTAGATTGTGATTAATTTGTTAATTAAATTATTTTTTTGAGTTAAAAAAATTATTGATTAATTTTTAAAAATAAATTAATAATATTATTATAATTAATTTATTAAAAAAAATTAATAAAAAAATAATTTTAAATTAATTAAATTTTAAAAATAAATTATAATCAATCCTAATAATTTAAACCAAACAAGCCCATAGACTACTTTGGTTTACTACAAGTTCTGTATTCTATATACACGCGCTCTCTCTCTTTTAATTTACTATTTTTTTCTATTTTGTTTTATTGTATTTTTTATTTTTTTTTACTCTGTTGTCATATGTCTTTTTTTCTTTTTTTAAATAAATTTTGAGTGTTAACCAGTCACATAATCAACAAAAGACGTACAAAAAATTCGAGTTATCTATATTCTATGCTATGTGCACGGTTGCTCATTGCTATATATATACATGTCAATTAGAAAATGTGTTATTCTCCGACTTAATATAAGGATTAATTTTTTCAACTTAATATTATTTGGTTTATACAAATCGGCATATAAATCATGTTTTTCTTCTTCCTTCTATTTTCATTTTCACGCACACACACACACATGTTCAAAGAGTACTTGCACGTCCATTTTGGGAAAAGTTTGGAATAGTATTTTCCCAATTAATTTGAAACATAAAAAAAAAAAAAAAGCACAAGAATATAGGAGATGAGGTATACGACTTACTTCTAAAATTATCTTAAATATTAAAATTTACTTACAAAAAACTTATTAGCTATTTAATTATGCTGACTAAAAGTAAATTAAATTGAGTATATATATATTAGAGGGAAAGTAAATCTTGATAAGAGAGTTCATTCAGTTATAAAATTGCTAACATATCTTTATTAGTTTAAATTAATAATAATAATAATAATAAATTACTTATACTAGAGTTTTATGGTAAGCAAACTAAAATTTATTCTTTTCCAAGAAGACTGAAATTTATTCTTCTGAGAAAATATCATAAAAAAAGGAGCTAAATAACGTTTTGCAATTTACAATGGTCGTCTGCCATCTCTTTTTGGTTATGGTAAAAGCTTTTATTATAACCCTTAAAATGATATTGACATCAACTAATTTCCACTTTTATTGGCATCAAAATGCAGACACTAATTCATCTTTTCATTCGGCACCCCCTTCCATATGAATCTTAATTTATTATGTTTGAAAGTTACAAAATAAGACAAGATTTTTTTTTAAATGATATTGATATTAACTATAGATTCAAAAGTTCAGGGTTTCATGATCAATAAAAGCTTTAAAAAAAGAATATGATGACGACAATTATTTCGGTCCTCGTCACTTTCCAAAAATTAGGGAAAATTCTCCTGTTGATGATGATGATTTCTGATATCAACCTTCAATCAAACGGATACTTTGTGGTGAGTAACCAAGGATTAAACTAGAATCAACTTCCTGGACGACGCCAGAGCCAAGGGCGAAAGGTGTCAGGACTGTCTTTCTCAAGTGCAGGATGGCTTTTTTATCTTCCCTTAAATAAAACTATAAGAGAATTCTTCAATATACGTAATCAAAAAGATAATTCCACAATAGAAGTAGCAACCAATAATAACCCTGGGTAGGTGGTGGTATATATATCTCGCCTAGTCAAGGGTCTATATTTCTCGAGATGAGTTTATCTCCATGCAATGTAATCTTCCAGCAATCAGCTTGGAGCATAAACACAGAAGCCTTCTTAGGTACAACTGCACAAGAATCATACGAGAAACAAGATCACGTAAATTGAAATGACATTTCACCCTGAAAAGGCTTACAATTTAGGGTGACTTGAGCAAAGTGTCTAAAGCCATAATAGCTGCTCAACCACATCTAATTATGCATGAAACCCTCGACTTTTCATGAATCATGTCTTAAAAACCTTTAAATAACTTGAGACCTTGCAATTTGTCAGATGGAGTTGTAACTATAATTGATAACGCATTGCATGAAGCCTTGATATATGCAGCAACTACAAATAATAGTTTCAAGCTGATTGACATATTACCTCGCAATTTATTATCTTGTGTAACAATAGCAAATGTTTCTGCAGTTTCACGAATCATAATACCATTCACTCCAGTGAAAGAAGCTATTTTGCTCTGAGCAACTACCAGAAATCAAAAAATAATTAACCAACATATAATAGGAATGAACAAAGTGCGAGAATTATGTAACTGTGCTGGAAAGAAGGATGACCCTTCTCCTTCTTCTAATCAACCAATCTTGTGTACACAAGCGAGTTCATTTAAACGTGCTCCCGGTAGGTTAAAGAAAGTTCCAATCAATCATGACATAGAGATTGTATCTGGCTAATTAACTTATAAGCGTAGTACTAGAGATACTTCATAGTTAACATAAACTAGTCAATGATGAAAAAGGTTCAAGGGTAGAACATAATATATTCCACCAAGAGTGATTTTGCATATATTTAATGTTATAATTGCGAGGTCACTAGCTCCAATCCACATGATCGGAGGCCACCAAACTCAAACTCAGCAAAGCATAGTAATGAGGTATTCTTACCTAGAATAAGTGCACCATGTAGGTCTGCACTGTGGAGACATTGCGCCACTTGATTTCTCCTGCATGATCACAAATACCACGTGGCCTACTTAATGAGGAAAACCCAGATCTCAGTACAACTGAAATAGGGAATTGATATGTCAGCAAGGCTCCCTCTCACATGATGGTGTGACCCACTTACTATTCATGTGAGGAGATCCCTTGTGGAAATATCACGCCCCTTGAAATATAATCAGAAATTCAAGAGTAGAATAACCTTACCCAATACGTTTTAGAAGTTGCACTATGTACCCTCGCCACATTTCATGCATTGGCTTGTAGGTCTCAAAGCTGTAACCCAAAAAAAAAAATAAAAATAAGTAAACTAATTAATACGTTAATCAAGAACACAGAAAGTTATGAAATGATAATCTTAAAGTTTAGGAAATGCAAGTATATACACGCAAACAGAAATCTGATACACTATTAAATATTAATTTCACTCACCATAGCTTTCTATATCTCTTATATATTTGGAACCTAGAAAATAGTTTGTCATTAATCGAATTCTCACACATATGTAGCAGCAGCCTTGGTTAGTCTACTGAACAAGGTATGCAAACTATACAAGTAAGGGCAAACTACACCTCAAAACTTGCATGACTCTATCATGAGGCTGATCAAGAATCAGTCAGAATATGACGTAATAATGATAATATAAATTTGATATTTTAAGAAAGTTTCTTATTAGTTGACTCAAATTGCAGTGGTGAAAAATGATACTACTACGTCTACAGGCAAATGATATCATATGCTAAACAGAAGCATGAACCTACTTATGGAATTCTTCAGGCAAAGCAAGTGATCCACATTTTTTATGTTGCTTCATCGACATGTGCTTTTTAGATCGCTTAGAGTGGTGCTTTAGAGCTTTTACACGGGTGTCACTAACTGTGCTATGCCTTTGTACTAAATTATCAAGAAGGATCCAATTGTCAATTTTCATGCTTCTGGATCCCCGAGTATATTTCTGGGCCGAGTCACCATGTTGGAGAAGCTCGTGCAGTATCTTATCAACTATGGTTCCTTTTCTATTTGAGATCTGCATAGCATCCAAGAGATTTTAAATTAAAGAGTTGACTACGTAAACATTCAAACTCAAGGAATGAAGCAGCTTCAAGGGTCAATTATAAACTTCGTAAGTTGGAGAATGGAAGAATACCTTTACACTGGTTGATGCTAAATTCTCGTGTATGGGGTGAGAGAGCAGAAAATATGTCGGATCATTTGCTTCCAAATCTGTATACTTTCCATTCAGTAAGAATAATCCACTAAGAGCACCAATACATTACAAGTTTACAACTGGCAATTGCTTTTCTATGATTAATATTTATAAAAATAACTATGTACTGCTCACAATTTGACAAAATAACGGTAAAACTAATACACAAAAACTTCAGATAGTAATAAACTTTAAGTCCAGCTATAAGTCCAAACCTATCGTACCACAGTGTGGCAAGTAACCCAAAATAATGGTTTGTTCAAAATGAAACGGTAGAATCCTGACAGTGGACTTTGGACAAATCCACTCAATTACCTAGTATGAACCTTAGAACTGTGTGGCAACACAGACTTATTCTTACCTTTTTTGCTCCTATCCTTCTTCCCTTGGAAAAACAATAACAAATGAACTCCAAACTTTCAATCAAAGCAATGCTAACATAACCAATGATCAAAAGCAGCTTTAAAACCTCCCAAATAAGGGTCCATTGAGTAATAAAAGAGATGTTTTAGTTGCACGTTATAAGATTTAATAGATCTTTCTCAGAGAAAATATGTATATATATTTCACCGTTCACTTCATACTAGTAAACTAGTTCTGGATGAATAAAGGTTTACTGCAGTTTGAGTTGCCCCATTACTCATGCATACATAGTGTCCACTCCAAAATAGTACTTATGTATATTCCAAAATTAAAGATGATTATTCCTTTTTAAATGTTATCCATAACGTTGCGTTTGGTTCCCATTTCTTCCAAAAAAGGAATGGAATGAAATTTTACATTGAAATTGATTGGTGGTTGGAATGAAATGGTTAGCTAATCTTATAATTTAAGTTGAAAATGAAGAAATGAATGGCATAGATGAAACTACCCCCTCCAAGAGTAATAAGCATTCCCTTCTCAGTCCCTCATCTTCATTTTCAACAAAATTATTTAATACTAACAACATACGGAGAATCTCCTTCCAACCAGCACTCAATTTTAATATAAAATTTTATTCAATTCTTTTTCCTTAAGGAAGGGGAACTAAACGCAAGATAAATGTTTAACCCATTAATCGTCCACATGCAGTTTGAATCTAGATGAATAAACGTTTAACACAGTTGGAGTCTTAATATATTTACAATTTGCACATTAACTCACACTCGCATAAACAGTAAGTTTGGCAGGAAAGAAATTGTTA
>JAUMHB010005007.1:4244-27753 GCA_032359685.1 Pittosporum tobira
AGTATGAAATGAAAAAGAAGAAAGAAAAACTATGATTTAAATAAGATCAGATTTATCTTAATTTCTTCAACCAACCAGCTCTGCTGTGAATCAGAAATGAGCAACC
This sequence comes from Pittosporum tobira, assembly GCA_032359685.1. NCBI lineage: Eukaryota > Viridiplantae > Streptophyta > Magnoliopsida > Apiales > Pittosporaceae > Pittosporum > Pittosporum tobira. Next base: position 4,351 of record JAUMHB010005007.1, read on the forward strand.
TAAGTGATTTTTTTTCCATCATCACCAGTATATTTTACCTGCCCGGTATAAAATTGTAAAAGAGAACAAAAGCCATACAATAGATTAATGTATAAATATATTTAACAATTTATGCTTAATTTTAACTTCAGCATATTTGCTCCAAGAGAACTTTAAGTTACTTGCGTCTCCAATTAAAAAGTAATTCCAGGGGAAATATACATGTACTCCATATGACGCATCTAACAATAGCATGTACAACTTTTTCCTTTTCCTTGTTTGGACAGAAGTTGCATCTACAAACTTGCTCTTTCTATTTGCGGCAACAGATACATCACCAACCATTATATTTGATTAGTAAATATTTGCACCGTGCCTTACTCTTCTCAATAAACTAGCCCGTGACACACCAACACTGCAAACACGTCGGGTAATGCTTCTACTTTCTCTCGCTTCCTCAAATGTTTGAAAAGCTTCATGTTTCTCTCGTTGCTCTTGACCTTCAAGTTTATGATAACTCCATGATGTTTGATTCACTCTGCAAAGGTGGCCAAAATAGAAAAGAGGGTCCACGTAAGCCGGTGATGAAGAAACAATGCCTTTCATGGTGTTTGGCCGGAGAAGCTTGATAAATTCTTGAATCTCGGTGAAGCATGAGTGATCAGAATATGGAACTGCATATATGTACTGATGATACTTTTCAACTGTTTTCAAATTCATTTTTGGCTTATTTGTATTGGTCACTCCAATATTTGTGCCCCACTTGCTTCTGTTATGGTAAGAAACTGAATGTGAAGACCTGAGAGGACTTCGAATTCCTCCAACCAGTTTCAATGCCCATGGAAGACCAGATGGCATGATTCCTATGGTTGGGCGCACCAAATTTAGTCCCTCCAGAGTTTTAATGCTAAAACTGTAACGAGGAATAGCCCGTACTCTAGTAACTGAGGTTTTGGTTGTGAAGATGCCATGGAACCCCAGAAGATGCATTGTTTGCAAGCGCTCCGGCCACACCCAAATCTGATGAGAAATATTCAAACACATATAGTGAAGTTGTGAATCACTTGGTTGATACCAAAATTAAATAAAAATGAAACTGAATACGTCTTCAGATTTTAAGTATTTTCATTGATTCTACAGACTGAAATGGTAAGTGTAGTCTTTCACAATTGATAGTATATCTCATGGACAGATACGTATGCATATGGATTATGTTCATGTCACATGCACACACATCAATCGTGAGCAGATTATGTTAATGTCACATGAATAGATATACCAAAAATGAGCACACTTGAAATATACACTTGCACATCAGATCTTCAGAGTAAGTAGGCATGAATATACCTTTATTTTGAGCACACTTGATATGTGCAGTAGAAGATCTTCTTTGCCCAAGGAGTCGATCCCGATAACGATATCATGTCCAGGATAAGCTTTGATGATTTCAACAACCTGTAATCAGCATCAACAAATGAGGCGAAACTGTTAAATTTTTAAATGTAAATTCAAATTTATGTGGAAGCCTTCAATGCCAGAAAGAATTAAGACACGCCTGATCTTCAAGTTCTATGACCAGAAAATAACTTCTTACTTTAAGTTTAATGTGATATCCGAAAAGATGAATGCAACAATAAATAAACAAAATTGCTACTCAAACTCCCATTACTTAATCAGAGATTTCTTGATCCACACCTGAAAGCCATCTTCACTTCTTACCATGATTTTTCTATGAGTCCTTCTTTCAAGTTGACGTTCAACCCTATCAGTTCCTACCTCAGCCTTTTTTTGGTGCATTTTCCTACCTTAGCCCATCTCATATATCCAACAATGAAGAAATCAGTTGGCAACTTTCCTCTTCCACTGTTTTGCTTCCTAAGTATCTACCTTAATCTAGATATCCCCATAAAGGAACAGTCTAGAAGGCTTGGAGATTATATCCCAAATTCCCTTAAGCCTTACTCAGCACGACCCTTTCACCTTCTTCTCAAGAGACCTCTCTCCAATTCATTTGTTGGCAGGAAATCTGCATATTGAGGCCCACTTACTTTGCTTAAGTCAATATTTCTTTTACTTAAAATGAAAATATGGCATTCCTTGTTAATGGCTCCAAAGAGTCATCGATGAACCACCTTTTTCCTTAAAAAAGTACCATCTACAGATGACAGATATCTGAAGCAGTTTACTTGTGCTTTCCACATGTCATCGAGAAACTTCTTTTGGGATTTCAACAAACTGAAACTAACCAACTCTTTTAATATTCTCCAAGGAAGTTATAGCTGCCAGCCGAGGAAGTTATGTTGAACTAGTACTCTACAAGTCTACTGATGAGGATACTGATGAGTTATATTCTCCGAGGATACTTGACCTTCAGATATTATGGAAAAGGAAATTCAAAGTTCAATAAAGGCAAAAAACAAAACGGTTCTCGACAAAAGAACATGCACCTGCTGAGCAGCAACTTCACGAGAAGGAAAACAATATGATGGGTTACAGTAAGTGTTATCTAAGTACAGGTTATCAATTATCTCATTCTTGAGAGCATTAAGTAGCATGGTCCTTCCAACTTGCGCCCTCTTACTTGTTCTTTCCCACCGAAAGTCCCCAGTGTAAAGCATGCAGCCAAACTCACCACGGAAAAGATACATAACAGCTCCTGTCAGATGAGGAAAAGAATTACAGCATGAACAAGTATGTTCTGACTTCTGAAGCATGAGGATAGATAACCAATAGCACAGAAAATTGCACGCTCTACTTCATCTGGCTTCAAAATATGGAAAACTCAATCAAAACTTCTACAGAAACCGGGGCATGGTGTTTCTCCATCGAAAATTTAAAAAAATAAAAAATAAAATATTAAGAAGAATAGTAGAAGTCTCAGTGGCGTTGTACTTGTAATTCTAACAAAATAGTATCTGAAATACAAGATTTTCCGGTAACGAGCAAACCATTTAGCTTACTGCAGTAATTAATAACTTATAGGTCTTCCCGTGAGTTTTGTACAGTTTTTAGGTAACAAACGGGATTGTAAACTAATTAAACTAATCCAACATAACATAGTATCTATAATCGGCCAATATACCGCTCCGTAGGCTCAATCCGTAGGGCAAATAGAGAAACAATCAACAATTTCATAGCAGATAATAAGCAAATTAAACAATAGATACCTGGGCAATGATGAGCATCAATGGCCATGGCTTGCACAATAACTTGGGAACCAGATGAAGGAGACACCAAAGCGAGAGAAAGCCAATTGCCTGTATCAACAACTCGAAGCAAGGTGAGATTGAAACCGGGGAATTTGAAGGGAAGGAGCTTGGCCGTGATGCGAGAGCAGAATAGTGGGCCTCTTTTCCAGGCGGATGAGAGCCCGTCGGTGTGATCGGAGTGGAGGTGAGTGAGGAAATACATCTGACTTCCATGGGACCAACGATCCACTGATATCATTCCTTCCTCCATTTCTCAGATTTGCCCTACGAATTCAACTTCGAACTCAACTAACGTCTTCCGGGAGAAATTAAATCTAGGAAATCTAGGGTTCGAGTAGTTAGATGAGAGATGCATTGGTTTCTTTTGGCGGGGACCTATTTTTGATTTTTCAGGTTTGGACTTCGGGTCGTAGTGAGTAGTGACTGTTATTGTATCACGGTGTCTGTTAATTTGATTCGGGAAAATGTTTTCCAAAAGTTGGTTAAATGTCTTCTAAGAAAACAGGTAATAACAGTGGTTTCACGTGTGAAACTCGTTATAATTATTTTAATTTTAAAAAATATTTTTTTTAAATAATATTATAAATTATATATAAATTTGATATCAAAATTATTTTAGAGATTGAGAAAATGATAAATACCCTATTATTTTCAAAAAAAATAAATTTAAATATTCTTTTTTTATCTAAAAATAAATAACTTAAGTACATAAATTTATCAAAATATGTAGTATATGTTTTTCTAAAAAATATTAATAGGAATATTCATAATTTTGGTAACTCAACATATTTAGTCAATACTTTAAGACAGATAAAATAGTATAATAACAATAACATTTTGTTTTTAAAAAAATCACAATAAATAAATAAAAATATTAACATTTTTGTTCACTCACCATTTTTCTCTATTTAAAATTAATTTTTTTATAGGAATACTCACAATTTTGGTTATTTGATATTTTTTTCTCTTTAAAATTATTTTTTCTTAATTTATGGACTTTGTGTGTTTTAGACTTTTAGTCAGTATTTTGGGATAGAAAAAGTAGTATCATTTTTTTAGTCCAAAAATGAATGAATTAAATACATAAATTTATAAAAATATGTAATGTATATTTAAATTTATTTTTTTAATATGAATACTCACGTTTTTTCTTTAAAAGAAATTTTTCTTAATTTTTCTCTATGTGTCCAATCAACAATGCTTCTATATAATATGATAATGAAAAATGTATAGTAGACAAATAATAAAATACTTAATATGCATGTAATTTCTAATTAAGACAATATAAATTAGACGGAAGAAATAACATTTTTGTTGAATCAACATTTTTCTCTCTTTAAAAATATTTTTTCTTAATTTACAGACTTTATATGTTAAAGTCAATATTTTGAGACAGAAATAGTAGTATAATTCAGAGAAAAAAAAGGAACACAAAACTACAAAAAAATAAATAAATATTAACATTTTTGTTGGCTCAATATTTTTTATTTAAAAATAATATTTCTTAAATTACGATCTTTATATATTTTAGCCAATACTTTGAGACATAAAAATAGTATAATAGTAATAAAATTTTAAGTAGTATAACAAAAAAAAACATTTAATTATAAAAAAAAAACAAAACTACAAAAAAAAATACATATGAAGAGAGAGAAAGAGAAAATACACAAACAGACAAAAGAGTGATGCATCTCTCTTGCACAATATTTTTCTTATTTGCTTTTATATAGTATATATAAATACTTCCTCCATCTCAAAAAAATAAGGTCCAATATATTTATTTTTGTCCTAAAATAAAATAAATTATGTAGGCACATATATAAATAAAAATATTTGGTGCATATTTAAAAAATAATAATTTTATTGTAATACTCAATTTTTTTAGCTCAAAATATTTCTCGCTCGTAAAAAGTGACTTTTTAAAATTTGCTGACTTTAAATATTTTAGTCATTATTTTTTGAAGAGAGAGTATTTTATATTTCGATTTGTAGTTTTCAATTTGAAAATGAGATTGAATCGAATAAAATAAATAATTTTGATCGGTAAGTTATTTTCTTTAAAAAAAAATTCTCCATTGATTAAATTTTTTTTATTAATTAAATTTTATCTATTATATAAAAAAAAGTTTTATATATATTTTTTCTATATCAAATAGAACTTTTGTTTGATTTTATTGATGTCTGAATGATGAAAGTCAAATTCGCTAAGATGTATAGTTAGATAATAAGGTGGTTAATTTAATTACTAGGTTAAAACTCATGCGATACATTGACTATTTTATAAGTTGATTTTAATAAATATTTTTATTTTGATAATAAAATAAAATAAAAAATATTTATTAAAGAAATAAAATATAACTTAAAAAACCTACAGTAGCAATATAAAAGTATTATTTATTTGTAAATCTTATACATTTATTAAGATAATGTTATTCCAAATATCTAACATAATTGTACAAAATATTAAGTATTAGATATTAAATAAACTTGCATCGAACGATTTACTTATATGTTGTTTGTGGATATAAATTTTATATTATTTTAAGTATTTTATAAGAAATGTAATATTGAAAAAGCTTTAGGTATATACCTTTAGTGAAAAAAAGAGCTACACTATCGTTAATCATCTAATAAATTAATGAGTCTACATATTTCATTAAATTTTATACTTTAATATTTAAGGTACAATAGTTGATACAAACAATTCATCTATAATATAAAATTAACAATTTAAAATTTATAATATAATATCAAAAGTGAGAATATAAGATTATTATTTGTGAAATAGTTTTAGAATTATCTTATTATTATCAATTAAGTTTTAAAAATTAAAGTAGGTGAGAATTATATATTATTTTACTCATTTGATTTGTATATTTTTCAAACTCGACTGATTCATTTATTTTTAAAAATGTGTGATATATTATTATGAAGTATCAGTGAATTGAAAGTACAATGGACTATAATTTAAATATATTCAATGTACAACAGTTGATGCAAATAGTTCACTTACTAATAAAACCTACTTTCTTAGATAAGTTGTATGGCTCTTGGATCTCATATTTTTATATATTAATTTGATAAATTTTAGATATATGATTTATTGAATAAAACTTTTTTTAAATGTTGAAATAATATTTATTAAAATATAGGCCTAAAATTAGATTAACTTCTCATAATAAATATGAATAAGTTTAAATCTTGTTAAATCATATATATATATATAAATATATATATTAACATACTTTTTACAAAAATATAAATGATACAAGTTTTTATTTCTTTTACTTATATATTGTTTGTTAATATATTTATTTACATTACTTCTAAACCATTTTGTAATAAATTTGTGTGACCCAAATTCATACAAATTAGCAATTTAAAAATTATAATATAAAATCAAAAGTGAGAATATAAGATTATTATTTATAATGGAGTTTTATGTAGTTATCTTATTATTATTGATTGAGTTTAAAATTTGAAATATATAATATTATCCATTATCCTGCTCATTTGGTATGTATATTTTTCAAACTCACGTGATTTATTTATTTATTTTCAAAATATTGACTGTACACTTGTGAAATGTCTTTAAATTAAAAGTATGATCGAAGATGCGTTATTTTAAATAGTATAGATCTGTAGAGTTATCTGATTATGATTTTTCGAGTTTCAAAAATTTTAGTAGATAAGATTTATCCAATACTCATCATATTCTTATATTTTTCAAATATTTATCTATTATTTTAAATTGTAATTATATGAAATAATTTATTTTGATAAAACACATGATTCAGTGCATGATTGTATAGTTATGTAAAGTACCTATGATTTGTATATGTTTTTAAGTGTCAACTAAATTTGATTTATAACTTTTTAAAGTCAATTTTTTTTTTCAATTTTATGAATGTCAAAATATAATTTTTTGTAATATATATTTTTTAAACTTGAGAATTTATAGTATTAGATTTGAATAATGTTAATTATCCCATCCAGCTGTCTTTTTTTATATAAAAAATCTTAAGTATATATTTTCATATATTTTTAAATGTAAAGTATATATGACTTTTATATATTTTTAAAGTTCATTTTGAAAATGTTATCTAGATAAGATTGATGTTATTATCTCATCTGATTATCTATTTTTTTAAAATCTCATATATATATATTATTTTGTATATTTTTTAAATTTATGGTATATATTATTTTGATATTTTAAAAATGAAATTTTAAATTGTCAAATATACTCCTACTATGACCATTGACAGTGAGATATGATAGAATTTACATTATTATATATAGTATAGATTTTAGACAATTTATTTAATATTTTTCATCATATTGATCCAAGAATTTTATTTTTAATTAAACAAATTTGCACAATTGTTTTTATCCAAAATTAAAGTTTCTTATATTTTAGATGAATATAATAATATATTATATATGTAAACTTATTAACGTAGACAGAAAATTTGTAGTCCATTATTCTCATTTATTTAGAAGGTAAAAATTAAAATTATGCATATTAAGATAATTTTATATATTCATTTATCAAATAATTTTAATAATTTAACTTCCAAGATTGAAAAATATATCTTATAAATTCAAATTTCCCTTCAACAATAAGATATTATTAGTTTATATAAATAAATTGACCATAAACAATTGTTAAGTGAGTGATGCATCTGTTATTATCGACTCTCACATTAAATTTTTTAAAATATTATAATGTTTATTTGTTTGTGCATAAAAAATTTGTACATTACGTAAAAAATGTTGTTAATAATTTTTTATGAACATAAAGTAGACTCTTCTAGCTTATTCTCAAATTTAAAAATCATCATCAATTATTCAATACAGATAAATATATATATATATATATATAAACATTCGAAATTATTTGTTTAAGAATTATAATTCTCATGGAGTATTATAAAACGTGCAGGCCACAGGAGGACGAAGGCATGAATCATTTTCTTAAAAGAGTACTCAAAATCCGGTCCTAATCCCTTCGAAAGAAAAATTCCTAATTCATTCCTCTTTCCCTTTCAATCAGCAATAGCAACAAACAATCATGAAACAGCAACAAACACAAACCCAGCCAGAACCCCAACTTCCAACGATCCACACCCACAGTCACTCGTCCTCCCCACGCTTCTCCACCCCAACCCGAACCTCATCAGCCCAACGCCGTATCGCCATTGCCGTAGACCTCAGCGACGAGAGTGCCTTAGCCGTCAAATGGGCCGTCCATAACTACCTCCGTCCCGGAGACGCTGTCATCCTCCTCCACGTCCGCCCCACCTCCGTCCTCTACGGCGCCGACTGGGGCCCCACAGACACCTCTGAACAATCCCAACAAAAGCTAGAGGATGACTTCACCAACCTCACTGTCACAAAAGCCTCTGATCTAGCTCAACCCTTGATAACCGCCAGCATACCCTTCAAAATCCACATCGTAAAAGATCACGACATGAAGGAAAGGTTGTGTCTTGAGGTTGAACGCCTCGGGTTGAGCGCCGTCATTATGGGTAGCAGGGGTTTTGGAGCTGCTTCCAAGAGGTCCAAGGAGGGCAGGCTCGGGAGTGTTAGTGATTACTGTGTGGACCATTGTGTTTGTCCTGTTATTGTTGTTAGGTATGATCCTGATGATGACATGGATGGCGGAGGTGCTGCATTTAGTGGAGGCAAAGCGGCTAAGGTGGAGGCGGAGTTACACCCAGTGCCAGAGGAGGAGCAGGAGTTTCTTCACAATGCTGATGATGAAGACAAAGGTATGTGCTTTTTGGTGTCTATAAATGTTAACTTTACCCCTTGAAATGCTCTCCATCCTATGTTTGTACTGTGTTATAAATGGTTTTTGTTGCTAACATGACGGAGTTATATCAATGGTGGTTAGAAAATGACAACTTCTAGAGATTTTCCACTCGAATTTTTGTAAATTTTATGCTTCCTCAGTTCCAGTATTAGAGATAATCATTCCTTTATAGTTTGTTGTCTAATTTGGACTATAAACTATAATGTAGATCCTATCTCAATCTTTTGGGTCATGAAGCTATTTCTTAATTATCAATTGTTCTTCGTAATTCAATATATTGATGTTTCAGCTTGGTTAGTAACCGTGTTTTACATTTCGCTATGAAATTTTATTGCTCTTATCATTATTGTGTATGGTACTATGTTAGAGGAGTACCTATTTGATGACTTTTTACCTTTTATGTGAATATGAGAGTTTTGGGAAAAGAAATGTTATGCTCGCAGTGTTGGTGTCTTCTTATCCTTAGGGATTAAATAAAATCATCCAATAGCGATGAACCTGAAACTTGAAGGAATCATTTCCTATAATACAGGCTTTTCAGGATGAGCATTAGAGGATTTTATATACTGTTTAAAGACACGCCAGCAAGGTCTGTATAGTAGCCTAAAATTCTTTTTCTAGCTCAATAAGCCCTATGTCATCCAAGCCATGATCCTCACAAGATTCCCATTAAAATCATGGTAAATAGCCATGACATGGCATCAGTAACTGAATGGAATGCTTGCAGCTTCATTGCTGTTTGGTAGACCTGCTGATTTTGTTAATTTTTTGTGGTCCTCTTATCCTACTCTTCATTATTTTTCATCACTTGTTTGGATAGAAAGAGACTTGGCGTGAGTTTCAAATCCCTGTATCACTTGACTTAGGGCCTAACTTACTTATCAAAAGGGGAAAAAAACTGCACCACTTGAATCAAGTGTAACATATTCTTCGCTTTATCACTTTGGAAGAGGAAGTTTGGAAAGGTGTTCTTCTTTTAACTTCCACAGATTTTGGTATACAACTATACACGTTTTGAAATTTTGTCTTCGAGCTTTTTAGGCATAGGAAGTCTCTTATATATCCAGTTCATTGATTTCAAAGAGAATTTAACTTCAAATCCCCTGCCTTTAGGGAAAGTCAAGTTCCCCATTTGAATCCAAACTTGCCTATAAAAAAAAATAAAAAAAATTAAGCATGATGGATGTCCCGGGTAAAAAGGTTGGCAGGAGGAGGAATATAATCAGAGACAATGGAGATGATATGATATTGTCTCTTCATCGCATTTTTACCATTGTTACGTGCTTCGTGTGTTCCAGCTCTTTGGCGCAAGCTCGTTTTTATAGAGATCCTTAAACTAGATAAATCTCATTAAATTGTGAGCAATAAATCTTGGATTTTTTCTGTAGCAGCAAACATCGGTCAACTTAATGCTGAAAACTACCGCTTGTTAATGAGAAGCAATGAACCTGTTTGTTTTAATTGAAGCAATTGTTGTAAATATAATTTCCTAAAGTTATTGTCTGCTTTTAAGTAATCGCTAAATACTACCTCCGTTACAAAATATAAGAATATTATTTTATTTTTTTGGGTACATAATATAAGAGCATTACTGACATTTGAATGTTGATTTTGGACATTTTCAAATTCAAATTAACATGAATCCATTAAAGTATTTAAAAAATTGATTTTTGCAACTAATAACTTTCAAATACTTCAAGATTTTTACAATTGTATTTGACTATAATCAAAATAATTCATGTAATTTTAAATTTGAAAATGTTAAAAGTCAATGCTTTAAAGTCTAGTGCTTTTATATTTTGAAATGGAATGAGAATTAAGTTATACCATGCATTGACAAAATTCTGATGCCATATATGACTTGTACCTTTACTGTAGGAATGGACGGCACCAAGCAGAGAGGACTATGTATATGAGGCAGCAAAGAAATTTGAAGGAATTAGTGGTCTTGTTTCCAGGTAGATTTATGAAGGGTAAAAAGGATGGGACAACTTTCTGTTCTTCCATTGTCGTTTGGCAAACGGTCGTGGCTGGGATATTATAGCACGTAAAAAGTGGACAGTGGTATGCTCATTGTCTCTGCTTTTTGGCCTGCCTTTCTTTTGCACATACTGCGTGTTGAATGGTCTTGCTGTATCTGTCTGGTTGCGTTGGAGTTTTTCGGTTCGCATCAATGAACTGCTGCTTCTTAATTGCCAATGTAATTACTACTGTTATGGTCAACCTGAAAAGGGATTTGATCTTTTTTTCTTTTTTAATAATTTTTTAAAAAAAGATTTAAATAATGAAATAGTAATTAGAGTGGTTGTTCATAATAAGTAATAATCTCTGTTCATAGTAGTGATAAATAATTTTAGCGCGTATGGATACTATTCTTTTTGAGCTCTATATCACTTGTACAATATCGCTTTTTTTAGTTTTTTACTAATATCTAAGTATAATTTGATCTATGGTTAGAGGCAATATTCATCACGTTGGACCAACGGTCAGAAAGCTCCAGTGAATTCAACTATTTTCAAAAAGTTCAACGCGATTTGACCCCAGAAGGATAAATCCAGAGTGAGGATAAAATTGGCATATACGTTTTTGAAGACTTTCTGCACGCGTACCTAATTGTCCGACTAAACAAATAGTAAAAGATAGAACAATAATATTTTCATTAGTAAGTACTACATTTTAAGCCTATGGAACAAGTTTGTATTACATAAAAATCTAAACTATTGGTCAAATGAAGCATTAACCAGCAGAAAACAAGCAACGCCTATTGGCATAATCGAACACCACCAAATTTTAGTAATAACATAAAGTCATTATCGTAAGTAAATCAGAGCGTTTGCTAAACTCATTTCTCAGCTCCAATAGTGATATTGGACAAGAATTAATAAGTGAACATAAACACAACTTACCAAAAGCATTAGACAATTCTAGAAAACAAACATACATACAAAGTTGTGAAGCAATAAACAATGCCAAAATAAGAAAATCCTAAACAATCCGAATAAGAAAACCACACAACTCGTATTAAGTCTAAAGGAAAACGCACTCCAATCAAAGACCTCCCAGGGTTCCCTCGCTGCGACTCCTATGCATGGCAACATCTGGCCTGAAACTCAGAAGTTTGCTCCCGAAATCGTAAAAACTAGGTCGAGCGGTTGTTGTCTTGATTCCACTTGGCGGCAGCCGCCCATGCCTGTCCCTGGACGGTTTTGGCGCTGCACCCACTTGTTGACTTCTATGGCCGTGAATTGATGATGATGATGATGATGGCCTGCCCTGACTGTGAGCAACAACTCCATGGTTTGCCTTGCGCATAGTCTTGATGTCTGATCTAAGGCTTCTGTCAAACTGATGGGCCGAAATGCCTAATCGGGCCGAACGATCTGCGGAATCCTTCAAAGTACCAGCCTTAATGGATTGTCTGTTGAAGTAAGCTAAATGGGGAAGAAGACCTTGAAGATATTTCCTTACTTGCTCGTCCCCTACATTTTTCTGGGCTGGATTTCCTTCCAGACTGATGGCTTGCAAGGAACTGTAGTTAGCTGCAAGTTGCCCAAGACATTTTGTAGTGGTAATTTTATTGAATCTGAGATCAAGGACATTCAGCTTTAGCAGACGGTGCAGACCCTCAACCTCACTAATTTTGTTTCCAGCTAGGTACAACTCTTTTAGGGAGCAACACGATGCTAGGCCTAACAAGTTACAAAGCCAGCTATATTAAGGATGATATTCCACCAAGATACAAACTACATGATATTATGTAAAACCCAGAATGACTATGCATTTACAAAAATATACTCATCAAGTAAACAATCAACCAAACAAACAAGATTTAAATTAAGCTCAGACTATGCGAAATTAAACCCCTAGATTCATCATGAATGGCATTGCACAATTAACTCTAATGCTTTACATTAAAGACCATACCGTGTCCAATCCTGAGTATCCGATTATAGCTCAAATCAAGTACACGAAGTCGTGTGAGTTCACGTAATCCTTCAATGGTGGAAATATTGTTTTTTGACAGGTTGAGAAAATGGAGTCCTCGAGGAAGAGCACCTGCAGTTATCCTCACTAAGGGGAAAAAGAGAGAGATTAATTATCACACAAATAAAAAGAAGGATCGATTAATTTGCTCCAAAACAATAAATAATAAGCCAAGCAAAGACGAACAAGATGAAATAAGGCAAGAGATATGAGAGATACGAACCTATAGCATTTCCTGATAAGTTAAGTGCTTTTAGACTGACAAAAGCACTAAGGAACGGGATCACAACCAATCCATGGTTAGCCAGCCGTGCAGACGTGGCTGTGGCACTCAATGTAGATATATATCTTTTTACACCTTCCATGCCAGGAGTGATCTTGACTTCTTGTCTAGCAGAAATCAAACCGTCCAAGACGTTGACCCCACCATCTGCCTGCTGATCACTTGACGTATATATTTCATATTTTTCTTCCAAAGGGCTACAATGCTGAAGATCGATAACCCAGTCCTCGATACGTTTTATCTTAAAATCCTTAATAGGCAATTTTTCCCAACAGTGGACGGTAGATTCCGCCTCAGGGTTTGCCACTGTGTTTACCTCTTCCATCACGGGTATTATCCAGTCTTTTGCTGAACCAACACAGTTATAACTGTCGTAACCCTCATCAGCGAGGTTTTCTGTGTTAACTTTCTCATCATTTTTTACACTATCGTCTCTTTCCTCATCTCGAATCACTTGTGGGCCAGCGTTCAGAACTGACATCTCTTTCAGCTTCAAATCTATAACATTCAAGTCTTCACAAGATCTAGCACGAGGCCTAATGGTTACAGTATTCAAATGTCCACCATAAAAAATATCAGGCAAAGACCTAGAGTTTACAGGAACATGTGGAGTTCGTGGAGTATGGTTGTTAGACTCACCGGCACACTCACCGAAAAACTGGGTATCACTATTTTCGCGACCATCTATTTGTTCAAATTGTTGCGGATCTCCAATTGAAAAAATTGAATCATTATTCACCATATCAGAACTCACTTGAAGAGAAACGGAGTGAAGAGTTTCTGGACACTGGTTAGACGGGCTAATTTCAGGATCATTGTCACCAACTGTTATAGAACCAACTTGATACTGGGACCCATCACCGGAAAATCCTTGATCCGTCTCATCCTCGGAGTCATTGCCACCAGAGACGCTTCCCTTCCGGTCCAGACCGCTTCCTAAAGACCGGCTCTTCTTCATATTAGTCTTATTAACCATAACGTCGCTTTCGGGGTCATATTTTATCTTGATTTCTTCTGATTTCCAGTCAGGCTCAACCAAAGAGGAACTTGTAACTTGATCAGCAGTAGTACACGTTTTATCTTCTTGTGTCTTCAAAAGCAAGAGACTTGCGCCCAAAGAATTGTTGACTTTCTTCAAGCCCTGGTTGTCAGAGCGATCTTCCACTGACTTATGCATCGCTTCGGCAGACAACTGCATTGTTTTCTGATTTGAGAGAGACACAGAGTCAGAATTACCACTTGATCTCTGTAGTTCTAAATATAGAAAAAGGAAAGAACAATTGAACTTTGCAAGGTCACCTTGGGTTTGGAGGAATGAATGTGAGCATTAAAGCATGAAAACCTAACCATTATGGTAGACTTGACAAAGTGTGTCACATGAGGAGGACTACTTGTAATTATTACATAATAATCTGTTGGTTAAGAAGCAAAATACGTACAGAAGCCTGAAATAATGATCTACTTACTCCAAAATAAGCTTTCCAGGAATCTAGGTAAAGCTGACCTTAGCCATAATCAAAGGACAAACCTACTGAGACACGACACAATCTCCAAATGTATGATGATGTAGATCTCCTCAACACGCAAAGAAATACCACCCTCCCATTATCACCCAACACCCACTTGGAGGTGTGTGAACAGGTCAACTTTGTTGCAGCTGCCAGACTGAAAGAAGATCTTTGGTAACTATAAAATACAAGTCCTTAACATCCGTCAGAGACAACTGCCTGATATATGAGAGAATATAACACAAGGACACAAGATTAGTGGGCAGCAATACAAATAATATGTAAATATCCAGGTATATCTATTAGACTACTCCTGAAACATCTGAAGTTTTTTCAGAACATGAAACATCACTCAATGCAATTATAGTTCCAGATCATGCAAAGGGTGAACATTTTTTAAGAATAACCATATTTGGTTGTTTCCTTTTCTTTCTCTCTTTTTTTTCCCCTTTTTTTCTGGTGACAATGGAATTCAGAAGATGTCCTTCCCTTATTCTATGGTCAGTACTCAGCGGACAGGCGGTTTCATTAGGGAGACAATTTACAAAGTACTAAAATGGAATGCATTAATTACTTTCATTAACGTCTTATGCGTGGGGGAATTCCAACAACAAACAAAATTGACCTTAACGGCCAAGCTTTTGCCTTTGCCTTTTTTTTTTTCCTTCTCTTTCTACTCAAAGTGCCATATAAAATTACTCTTCCATTTCAGTTGTTAAAGGAGCTGGACACTATGTAACAGGTGGGAATAAGAGTAATGAATATCTACCCAAAACAATTCCTGAAAGCCGAAGTGTAAAGTTCCGACCTTCGAAAAAAAGGCAGCAAAGTAAAGGAAACTAGTCATCCTACGGCATTCACTTCAACATCCTAGGATGATACAAGAACCCCATCTTTTAAACAGACAATGATACAGATAGCATTAATCCACGTATCACAAACCAACCAAATATTCATTGAACTACTCAAACATCCTGCAAAATCCCCAATATACAAGATTACAGGATAACACAATCCAAAAGAAATTTCACACACTTAAAATTCCAGGTAAATTATATACATAGAGAGTCCCATATAAACAGATTATGTTACGGATATATATATGTGTGTGTGTGTGTGTGTGTGTGGTTCTGAATCAAATATATGCAGTAGAAGCTATTGAATTCAATTTGAATGAAAAAAAATTGCTAAAGGCACAAATTGTTATGCCCAAAAAGCTGCATAAAAAACAAAATCACCAATGAATCAAACAGTAATATTCTTGATCAAATAATAACAATTAAAACAGATAGCATTGGCGAATTAGAGATCTAACCTGTTCTTAGCCAGATTGAGATGGTCTTCTAGTTCTTCGAGAGCTAGAAACAACTCTTAAATTTTCGGAATACAGAAGGGAAGGCTTTGAACGAACGCTAACCCTAGAGCAAAACTAGGGGCGGTGGGCTGAGATTTAAAGACGGCCTAACCAACGGACGGATTTTATAATGTTTATTAATTACTTAATATGAGAAATTAGGGATATTCCTGAGCAGATAACGGAAAGATTAAGTATATATTCTACATTAACTGTAATACTAATCATCTACGAAAAAATAAGAGATTTAGAGAGAGGGAAAGAGAGCACGAAAAGCGACAAGCAGCGTGAAATATGAAGTTTGGCGGTTGTGTACGGACCGAATTAATAGGCGATAGCTTAGATTTTAGAGTAGAGGTCAGCAACATGTTTATTTCGGGAGGAGGCTAAGCTGACAGAACTGTTGTCATGGTAGGAATGTTGGATATGACAGTCAATTATATTATTATTACTAGTATAAAACAAAGATTTTGATTTCCTTTGGTTTTACTTTCACTAAACTGAATTATTATATGTGGCTTATAAAGAAAGCAGTTTTGTCGACTGGCAACTTTAATGGCTCACGAACTAACAAATCTATTCTTTCCATCCTAAAAAATATTGAATGTTTTAGTATTATTCTTTAATTTAAATTTAATTTGACATTTATATTTTTCTAGTTAAAAAAAAAACAACCCTCCCGTGTTAAAAAATTAATTTTTGTCTTAATTTTTTTTTTAAATCTAGTGATTGAGTTTTTTAAAATGATAATTAATATAAATTTATTTTTTTTTTCAAAACAGATAGAGCAAGTATAATTTTTTTTAGTTAATGTGCCAAATAAATAATTATGACATGATAACTGGTGAAGGGATTGTCGTCATACTCAAGAGCAGAAGGGAAGTAAAAGATTGTGGGGGTTGAAGACCTCCTAAAAATTTGTCTAAATTCAACTAATTATGTGAAGAATTGTAATAAGGTTGTCCGCAAATATACATAATAATAAAAAGAATTTTTGCATAAGCCTAGTAATCAATTGCGATTTGTTGTTAGAAACAATTTTATCATAATAAAGAAGAGTACATTAAATTTCGGTTGCATATTATTATCTCATTATTAATATCGGTAATGTGATCTTATCAATTTAAGAATTATATTTCTTAAAATTGAAAGCATTAAAGTTGTAGTAACTAATAACCTAATTATCTGCAGTCTCTAAATACCGAATTAAGCAATAATGTAAAGAAATGCTTATAATATATACCTAATGAAAAGAAAACATTTCGCATATAAAAAAGGGCCAGTTTGCTTTCTCCAACAAGATGTTCTTCCTTTTTCTCCTCTCGAATTCTTCCTTTGATCGGATTCTGTCACCAAACTATGGGGTAACTAATACACGACATTAATTTCGCAATAATGATAATAATAATAATTTTATTTTGTTTTCCTCAACTTTTTATATTACTGACATTTTGAAAATTTGTTATTTATTTGTGAAAAAACAGTACCACGTACCATTTTCGCAGTTTAAATTACTTGTTAAAACATCAAATAAAATACTACCAAATTGCTTTTATAATTCATACTTGTGGATATAAACAACAAGCTTTGTGCAGTTCGAAATTGTTACAATCAAATAATTCATAATAATAAATTTAAGAGTATCATAATTTATACCAAATTAGTTTAAGATTATTCTAGTTCTAGAAATTAAGTGTAGAATAATTCGTTAATGACATAATCTATAACTTGTCACTCATTGAGCAACTTGTAGATACCCACTAGTTTAATAACAAGATTAAGAAAAAAGTTGTTTGGATCAAAATATTCTAATAATTTTAATTAGAGAGGATAAAATGTCCTAGGAGAAAAGGATAGCACAAGTATATAGGAAAACAAACGGAATTTCCCCAATATTCTCCGTGTTTTCTTGTTTTCCAAAAAAAAAAAATCACCAAAAATAATATATAAGAACTATTTTGATTTTCTTTTCTTATTTTTGCGACATATTTTGGTTTCTTAACTATTAGAAAAACAAAGAGCAAATTTCTATTTGCACTCCTTAATTTTATTTAACGTTTCAATTGGACAACTCTTAGATGTATATGTAGACCTGACAAAGTTGGCCCAAAAGTCCGTCCGCCCGCCAATAAAATGGGTGAGTTTTGGACAAAAAAAAAATTGAAACTTTTTGGTCTAACCCAATTTTAGCCCGTCCAAAACAAGCCTGACCCGTCCAATAATTTGTTTTTATTTTATTTTATTTTACAATTGATTTTATATATGTAGTGTATGATTATTTGGGTTTGTCATTAAGATATGTGAAATTGTAAGATTAGTTTGTTAGCACAAGTAATTAATTGAATATTAATTATCCTCTAACTTTTGATTTTTGATTTTCCTAAATTAGATATGGCTAATTTGGTTTATGTAGTGAAACCAATTACGTATAGCCAAGATAAAAATTATATTTTTTATTCTTCTGAGAGAATTTGGTATGTAACTAATAATTATAAAAATATTTAATTTTTAAAACACCATGACCTAACAAAAAAATAAATATCATTCTACAAATAGACAAGAAAGTCATTTCAATTAAATAAAGTAAATATATATTACTCATGGACACACTCTTTCATCAATTATTAAATATACACTTACTAAATGCATAATCAATAATTGATTTTTGTCTTACTGCTAAGTATATAATTAATGACATCAAGGGCTACTAAACTTCAAATTAGTAGCTACGTTTATGTATTTATGGACTATTAATACCAAATGAGAAGCCTTTAATATTTATATTTTTGTTTAATAATTTTTTTAATTTTAAATTGATATTTAGGAAATTAAATGTGATATTAGTTTCTCTTATTTTGTTAGCCTATATTTTCTAAGTGCACAAAGCAAAAATTTTAATTTAAAAAAAAATAAAAAATGTCCGCAGCCCGCCCACCTAGCCCTCCCTGAACCGGGCTTGTGCTTACATATCTGGGCCCAAAAAATCGGTTCTTTTTGACCTGGCCAATGTTGGCCCGACCCGTTTGTCAGGTTTATGTATATGTGAGACAATTTTAAAAATATAACTTTTTAGGGGGTGCATATTGACAAAAATATATGAATTGTAAAGCAAAAATGATACATTAAAAAAATCTGAGGAGCAAATTGAAAATTAGACATAATTAGAGGATGCAAAATAAAATTTACTCAGAAACAAATCGACGGTTAGAATTATTGGTCCACCCCAACCGAGACCAGCCCAACTTACAACAGATACTATCAATCCAATCAAACCCATCCTCACTTGGTCCAAAAGTAAAAGTAATAATTTGGGTACTGTAGAAACTGGGATGGATCATAGTTCATAGATGATAGCCCACTTTGGTCACTTCCGATTTTATCTGGTATTTTCGCAGCTCTGCAAAGCGGAAGACGGTGGTGGTGTAATAGTGTATAGGCGAAAAATGGCGTCTTCCTCGAAATTAATTGTACTGAGAAGGCTATTAACAAGAACGCTGAAGCCTCCCTCCTCTTCTTCCTCTTGTTCAACTTGTTCAACATCAAGATCGTTTCTCTGCCCTCTGTATCGTTTAGAAGCTTCTAACTATTTAACATCAGGCCCAGTACTTTCTACCCTTTATAGGAGCTTTTGCTCTCGCCCTACGAGCCTCGAGGATGACGTTTCCGAAGGCCCAGTGGCTGTAGATTACAGGTTTTGATCTCTCCCTGTGTATTTGTATTTCTACCCGAATAGAGGGACAATCTTGATGATGAATGTTTTGTTTAGTGTTGGTGGCACGATAGGTAATTATCATTGTGGACTAGAGTACGTTTTGTGTGATTTTATATTATCATCAATCCAAATGGTACTTATTTTGTGGGGAAAAAATTGACAGCTGAGACTCTATTCTGCGGAACACAAGGAGTATGTACTTCCATATGTTTTCATTTTCCTTTTTAGTGGTATGAACATTGTTGGGGCTAGGGTCTATTGGTACTGTAATTTTAGAATAATGCTAACATGTTCAGAAGTGAAGACTAGTAAAAAAATATATACATATTTAGAAATGCGTACTTTTTTTGGGAATTGACAAACGTGAAGTGAATTTGTTAATAATTAATGTGTATATAGTTCTCTGCTGCAGGAGGATGAATTTCACAGACTGGCTGATTCCACAATTCATGACCTTCTAGAGAAGATAGAGGTAATAATTGTGAATGAAATTTTCGATATTTGTTACTTCTGAATGTCACATTACTTGTTAGACGAGCCTGTATTCAGAGTTTTGGTAAGATAGTTAAAGTTTTATGCTTTTCTAATGGCAAAGTCTGGAGTTAAAATATTACTTTGATTCTGAAAACCTCTTTTGTTTGCGGACAGGAATATGGTGACTCTGTGGATATTGATGGTTTTGACATTGACTATGGAGTGAGAATCATTGTGTAGTAGTTCATTGTGGCTAAGGTGTCCGAGCAATATTGCATTTTTTTTCCTATTCTCTTACTCAATGCTCGTTTGCATTTTGCAGAACCAGGTCTTAACCGTGAAGCTGGGGAATATGGGAACTTATGTGTTGAACAAACAAACGCCAAATAGACAAATTTGGATGTCTTCTCCTGTGAGGTAATAAGTCCTTACAAAATGAGTTGTTGATTATCCCTGTACATAGATATTGATATGCCTCTGTTCCAGAATTATGATTTGCTAGGCTTTGTTCATTATATATCTGTATACATTCCTGAAGAGCACCTACTATTTTTATTTCAAATAAAATAAATTAAAATTGTTCGGGAAGATTACTTTGCACTTTGCTCCCCATTGTTGCATTTCCACATGGCTAATTAAAAAAATTACCATTGGTAACCTATGGATAGTGTTCGTAGTTGATTTATTTCTATATGGGCCATCAAGTTACTACAGGTTTATGTTATTTGGTGAAAGAGTATAGAAGTTCTAGAAGAAGCCACTAAACATGTTAATTGGAAATAGTTTATATGGTTGACCAAGATATGTGCGGAGGTCAATATCTGGATATAGAGTTGGTACTTAGTAGATGCAGTTTAGAACCAATTTGTTAAGCTAGGACCTGTTTCTGTAGCTCTTTTGAGTTATGGTAAATGCAAATATAGATAAAGACATCGAAGAATTAAGGTTATGTGTAGTTTTTTGCTAAAAAGCTAAGACAAGAAATTGCTTTAGGTGCATCAAATATATACTTTAAAGGTCCTGATTGTTGCCGATGCAAATTATCATAAGTGAGAAGATTACTGAGAATCAGATTATTAGGGATATCACAGGTTTTTCTTAATCTGTTTGAGGTTCTTAATGAAATTTTGTTTGAGGGTAAATAGCAACTCTCCTACAAATGTGGACTTGGGGTCTCCTTCAATTTGAAAACTTATCAGCACGGCCTATTCACATCTGTTTCCATGCCAATGCAATGCTTAGCAACACGCAATCAGTGCAATAAGCATGGTCGAGGTAAAAACCAGTGGTATAACTTTAGTAGTTCAAATTCTTTTAGCTCAAACGCAAATACTAGAAGCGTAAAACACACACACTTCTACTTGGAACACTGTCAGGCCTTGAATTACTGATATGGGAAATTTTATCTCGAGGCAGTAAAATATGACGCTTTTAACAAGTTCAAAAGTAGTTTTGTGAGGGTTGTCCTGTAAAGCAAGTTACATTCTTTCGTTAGGCCCGTTACAATACCTTTAATGATTTATTTACTTGCAGTGGTCCATCACGGTTTGATTGGGATCAAAATGCTGAAGCTTGGATTTACAGGCGTAGCAAAGAATATCTGTTGAAAATTTTGGAAAGTGAGTTGGAGCAGCTGTGTGGTAAACCCATTAATCTTTCTTAAACGGTTGCAGACGCTGTCTCATTTCAAGAATGTGTTGGTTGCACTAATCCGTGTTGCTTCGAGCATGGGTCACGAATTTCTGTTTTCAGCATTCATGTTTATGAAAGTTATGAGTAATCTTAGTTATTTAGAGCTGTTTTGTATTGTTTAATACTAGAACACTAGTTTAACTTTATGGATGTTTATAAACAATGAGATGATGAATCCTGTTGTGTGGAGACTCCTCTCGTTCCATGATTTTTGGTGGGTTATTCACTGCTAGTGTCCCTTTCGTTCCAGATAAAGGGTTTAATTTGAATTTTTAAAAGTCAACTTTTAAATTATATATTGTAAGATTGGCATTTTACTTAAAATATATTGGAAAATAAATAAAATTGTGAAATTTACTTGTAGAATTAATATATTTTCTTGTTGCAAACTAAAATGACCCCAATTGCTATTTTTTTATGTGAACAGGAATTTTTTGACTCCAAAAGTTTATGAATTTTCGAGCTCATAACTTTCTCAATTCTGAAATTTTATCATTTGTATAACAGTGCAATCGTTTGGTATTTTTAATATTAAAATGAATTAAATTAATTTGAAATTTTGGTAGATATTGAAAAGGAATTTATTTTATGGAACAGAGTAGTTGTTAATTAAATTTATTTTAGCGTCAAGTAGTTTTAATAATTTTTTAATGGGAAGAATTTAATGAGAAAAAGTGAAAAACTACGTTACTTTAGGCCAGTCTTGGATAAATTCAGAGAAAAAAAAAGCCTGGGACAAAGCAGGGTATGCCTTGCGAAAAGTCAAATATGTCGTGGCAAAAGTCAAATGCTTGGAACAAATTCACATCTTCGTTGTTTCATAGAGAGAGTGTTAACGCCATGCATATTTTCATGGCGGAAGATTGGTGAAGACGCAAGCTCTATCTGACTTTGTTGACTTATTAAGGTTTCTCTAATTTATTTAACTTTTTTAAATTTTTTTTGCCTAAGATGAATATTTTGTATTTCTTATATAAATACTTTAGTTTAAAATTTCTTATTGAAAAATGAATTATTCAATATAATAATGTGTTGGTGTCTGTTTTAGTGAGGGCCTGTTTGTGAGCTTCGAAAGCAGCAGAAAAGAAAAGAAAATTGTAGTTTTTTATCCAAATTATTTGTTTGTGAGTTTTCAAGCAAAGGAAAAGAAAGGAAAATAAAAGAAAAAAGAGGCAAAAGACAGAAAAATATTTTATGTCCAAATTTGACAAGATTTGGATGGAAAATGAAACATCTCAAGCTCATATTATCTAATTCCCACATTGTCCTCAATTTTTAAACACATCAAAATTTTAATATACTATTTATTTAAAATTATATTTTTGAATAAAATATTATTTATTTATATTTAAAAATAAAAATAAAAACATTTATTTATTTGCAAATAAAA
>JAUMHB010005118.1:7209-17363 GCA_032359685.1 Pittosporum tobira
ATATTTTTCATTTTCAATAAAAAGAGTATGGGTACTGGGTAGTATAGGAACATAGCAAAAAATGGTACAAAAAAAAAAATAGGACAAATGAATGTGGACAAATTAAAAAGAAAATTACTACAATATAAGTTGAACGAATGGAGTATTTGGCTAATCTCAAAACTTTAATGACCTACTTTTAAGGTCTCCATTACTTGGTTGTTGAGAAATTAAATATTTTAGTGGCTTAATTAAATTTTTATCATGTCTATTATTGTTAATTGTAGACAATAGCAAATAATATTGAAAAAAAAATCTAGAAAATTATGTTAACTACCTTTATATAATAAGTTGAATGGCTTATAATTTTAGAAAGCATATTACTATTGTTTGGCATACTTGTTGTATTATTTTGGAAATAATTCTTAGTTACTTAATTATGTTTTTTTTGGGAGAAATTAATTTTATAATAATTATATAAGTATGTTGAGATTATTAATTTATGTCGTATACACGATATGTTATACCTAGTGGGAGGAATTTAGTAAGAGTAATTCCAAAATTTAATTATTTTCCATTGAATAAATTAGTTAAAATAGTTAGATTATGTGAGAGTTGTGATTCTTAGGTCTAATGAAGTCTTATTCTTGCGCTTATATTAATTTTATTTGTTAATTTCATTTACGCGAAAAAAGTAATGTTTCTCCAGCTAGTAGTGTAACTATATAGGATATCCAAGTGCTTCTCGATATTGTATTTCAATATAGTTTGACCATGTTAATAAGAAATTTTAGAAGTCTTGTATATAATTTGAATATAATATGATTTTGTTAACATCATATTTAGTCTACTTAACATATGTGATTGGTAACTTTAAAAGTTATATAATAGTTCTTATTTTGACACATATGGTTATTTATATGTATATTGGTTAATTCAACTCAAATCTCTCAAAAGTCGCAATTAGATTGTAGTGATTTGACTTTAGTTGATTGAGACTAAGACCAAGTGTTGCCTAGACATATGTGTTAAGACATAAAATTGAGTAGACCAAGGTACAGTTAGGATTGCTCAACGGAAAAAACTTGCACCGTAATCGTTATTTCATATCGCAACCGTACCCGCTTTAGTTAATGAAAAATAACCGCATCTGCAACAACATAAGTGGTAATGGTAGCGGTTCGGTAATAGTTTTTTTGGAAAAAAAACCCGGTACCGTATCATCTTCCTTATTTATTTATTTTTATTTTTTTATGTTAAAATGTATTAATTTTTGATAACCTCCTACCATTTATTATGGAAATTGGACCTTGTTATATGGTTTGTATTTAGATCTATTTTTTCATATAATAAAAAAAAATATTATTATTATTATTATTATTATTATTATTATTATTATTATTATTATTATTATTTTATTTTTTGTATATAATTAAATATTAATGTTTGGAAGTAAAGCGAAGGTCCCAGCAAAGGGGATGAAGTACTCTTGATTGAGCCTTTGTAATACTAACATATTACCTTCGTAGATCAATTAATTCGTAGGTTGAATCGTAGGATCCCCCAAGTTTTCTTGTACTTGGCTGTCTTGAACCCTTGGCTATATTTCATCATGTAATTATGAGTAGTTAATAGAATGCTATGTATTACCATCTCGGTATCCTTTCGGTGAATAGAATATTATTTTGTAATTAAATTTAAATAAGAAAATTTTGTCGGATAAATGATTATCATTTAATTATTCTATTAATCTCTTAAAAATAATTAAAAGATAAAAAGTACGTAAATTAAGAAAACTAACCGTGTACTCTCTTCGTCCCATTTATTATCATTTTATCTATGTGAAATTTAAAATATTAATAAATAAATACAAATATATTTTAAAATTTTTGAAAACGTACTAAGAAGAACTTACCATCCACAATGATTAATTCCTACATCTTCTCAATTCAACCTTTATTATAATTCATGGAACTAATAGAAATTATTCTACCTACATAATACATTGTGGATGTGTCATTCAACAAGGTATTATGTAATCTACGAACACGCATAAATCTGCTATCTTATCTAGTCTACATGAAGTAGGTGAGATAAAAGACACCACTATGTCACTCCAGTTAGTGGATAGATCAATCAAATATCCGAGGGGTATAGTGGAGAACATGTTGGTGAAGGTGGATAAATTTATTTTTCCTGCTGACTTTGTAATACTTAAAATGGAATAAGAAGTTGAGGTGCTAATTATCTTAAGAAAACCTTTCATAGCAACAAGAGGGGCTCTGATTGACATACGAGAAAGCAAATTGGTGCTACGACTGGGTGAAAACAAAGCCACGCTCAATGTCCTAAAGGCGATAAAGTACCCAAGTGAGCAGAAAGATACGTGAATGATTTACACCATAAACAAGAAAGTGGAGTATATGTTTAAATTGACTAATGCAATGGATTTACTGTTGAATGCTATGGTGCATCAAATTAAAGGACTAGGCCTGGATGATGAGCCAAACGTTGCAAAATATCTGGAGGCAAATAAGCTTTGGTGGGAATCACTGGAGCCTTGGCCACCTCCATCGACATAATTAGGTGTGTTTGTTCTCTTTTTTCCATTATGTGCTATAGTTGCTATACATTGGGGACAATATATAATTTAAGCTTGGAGGAGGGGATGATTTCCATGTTGTTGTTCCTTATTTACTATTATTAAGTTTTTAGATTTTCTTTGTTTTTAGGTTTTATTAGTTGTTTTCAATTTTTTTTACTTATAATTTTTTTTAAAAAATCAGAAAAAATCTAGAAAAAATCCAATTTTTTTTTTTTTAAAAAAACCCATAAGTTGTCTTTAAAAGACATTTCATGTTTTTTAACCGAATGAAAAAACAATGATTGGACTTAATTTGTTTTTAAAATTGTTTGGAATTAGTATTCTACTTTTGAGGATTGATACTTAGGATTATATGAGTCAAATTTTGCATGCTTAGGTCCTTTATATCCATAATAGGCTTAAGAAATTATGATAATCCCTTACTATCCTATATTTGATTTAGGAAGCTGCTTCAAATCACTTCCTGTTAACTCCAAAATATTGAAATACTTTAAGAAAGACTATTAAAAATACAGTAAAGTGCTTGTACTTTCTTGGTGACTTTTGAATGCTTTTGATTACTAGAGAAGCACTTGACTTCAAAAAAAAAAAAAAAAATTCAAAAAAATTAAAGTTATTATTTTATCATGCTTTTTGTGGATCTGTTTGTTGTGAGGTATGTCTTATGAGTTTAATGCTTCTAAATAATTAGCTACTATTTAGATGATCTCTTGTCATATAATTGAAGCACCGAGAGGAGAAGATTAATGAGTGCAAATTGAGCCATAACCACATGTTAAACTTTGCTAGAGATAGTTCAAGGCGACTTGTGCAGTTTCGGTAGTAATTATACCAAGGTTAATGAATCTGGGAATTTTCAAAGAATTTAATGCTTTTCAAATTATTTAAATCTCGCATAGAGACTGTGGGACTGGTAAATTGAATTAGGAATGTTATACCTAGATATAGGGTATCTATCTAAAATTAGAAAATTCTACTGTCATAACAGATAAAATCTATAACTTGCATTGTAAATCCATTGACTTTAATTATGAATGAGTAGGTAAAATCGAAATCTTAGCATTCTCTCTTATTTTGTTTAAAACCCCTAATTTTATTAGATTAGTTTAGTAGTTAATTAAATAGTTTTCTTAAATAAAAATCAAACTTTTATTAATTGATTAGATTAGTAAAGAATTATCCAAGTGGTACATAGTTGGTAAATTATAATTTCTCGTGGGATCGATAACTTTTTTATACTATAACTTAACTGATGTACACTTGCACTTTTCACTGACCATTTCTGTATGTATATTTATACATGTACTCATATATACAAACCAATATGTGTTGGATCTACGTAAGTCTTCTGATGTAAATGTCAACCTTTCCACAATTCAAGAAAACAAATTTTGTAAAGTTATGAAATCATTAATCAATTCTTATTTGTTATAAGAAAATGTTATAGATAGTATAAAGATGTTTTTAATATCAGAAGGCATCTAAAGTTTATCATTACAACTTTACCTATACGGATGCAACATATATTATTATGGTGATAAATGGTCAAATCATAAACAAGTGGTCATGAGTTCATCGTTATAATTTCACATGATCAACTCTCTATGCTAGGAATATATATATATATATATATATATATATATCTATATGTATATATATATATGTGTGTGTGTGTGTGTGTGTGTGTGTGTGTGTGTGTGTGTGTGTGTGTGCGTGATTTTCCAAACTAATGTCTGGTGGACCTAGTAACCGCAACAAATGGTATTAGAGTACATCGTTGAAATTTTGAGCTAGACAAGAGTTTACAGAGAAAAGGTGGAGTACTAATCCTTGAAGTTATAATTGCCCAATTCATAAAATTAAGTAAGAAATATTATTTTTTGAATATGTAATGCGTGAGGTGGAAATTGATAAGAACACGTGTAATGCGCGAGGTGGAGATTGATAAGAACGCGAACATCGTACATCATGTCATTGACATAAGTTGAAATGGTAAATTTACATGGATGTGCCAAAACCACTGGTTTTTAAGTTTTTGGATTAAGATTTTATCAGACATGTTTATAGGGTCTTGTAGATTGGTCTCCGGTGGACACGGCAATCGAAACACCTCCCATAAATATCTATCATTTCAAATGACATAAAAGTTTAACATTAATATACATGCATCTTGTTACGAAACGCTTGATTCATATGCCATTAGTGACTTAAACATGACCTTTTCTGCTACATTCTTCCTCCTATTGCAGACAAAATGTCTATGGATGACTTAAATGTACCTTTCATAGATAACCATTAGCAAACCATGATAAAACTATGCGCACATAGAGAAACATATTCGCATCTATTCTAACATTCTCACAAGACAATTCTTTCTAAAGTTACAGTTGTGTTCACATTGTTAGAATGGTCCTGTAGTCATGGGCCAAAGTGTACGACTCTGCTATGTCTCTTCTATGTCCTGTAAAATTATTGCTCAATGCTAGTGGGCAGATGCATGAACTAAAAAGGCGTTTCTCTAATAACCATACAAAAATCAAGGTCCAAGAAGTTTATCATTATGAACGAAATTATAAATATTCGGTTAAGATGAGAAAGGCTTATATTATTTGAAGATAATTTATCAAACTGTTTTTCTTTCATTTTCGGTATTCAAATCGGCTAGAGAAATGGTCGTTTCCATGTCTTAGTTTGCTATCGTATTTACCTTTGTCATTTATTCTCATAAATCAAAAAAGAACCTATGTTCTTGGGATGCTTTTATGTTCAATATCAAACCACAACCAGGTCAAAATCATCCCTTCAGAGAATCTAAAAAATACGAATGTGATGGATAACTACTGTTATTTCCTAACATATTGACGGTTTCTGTTTATTTTAGTATTTATTTTTCAATATTTCACTGGAAGAAAAGAAGAGGAGATTAAAAGGGATGCACGACGCAAAATGCTGATACTAAATTATGCTATGGGCCAACTCTGCATTTTTGGGTCCTAATTCGGTGGATTCCACTGATGATGCAAGTGACGAAGTGTATATAGTACGACACCCGTGTACGTAGTATATAAATATATAGCCATAGTCCGTATGAAAAATATCAAGGAAATCTAGCTTTCCTTGCTAGAAGTTAGTGGTAAGTTGCATATAGAAACTAACAAGCTATCAAAAGGTTTGAGTTTCTATCCCAATATGTCTAGGAGTAGAGATCCTTTGGTTGTTGGTCGAGTAATAGGGGATGTTTTGGATCCTTTTACAAGGTCGATTTCCCTCCGGGTGATATTCAACAACAGGGAAGTGAATAATGGATGTGAATTCAAGCCTTCTCAAGTTGTTAACCAACCTAGGGTTGAAGTTGGAGGAGATGACATGAGGAACTTTTACACTCTTGTAAGCCAACCAAATTTCCCTTTTCAGTATTCCTCTATTTTTCTTCTTGTTTTCCTTCTAGTTCCTAGGCTTGTGGGCAATGAACAGTGGCGAGTGCCCTAGAGGACACTCGGCTTGGCCATGATCCTGCAATATACATCATATTACTTTCATAATTTTTACCAACCCATGAATATAGAAAGGCTTCAATCAACATTTTCTTAATTTTTTTAGGGGGTTGACACTAGGATTCACTTGGTTATATAATTTCATTTTTGCAGGTTATGGTAGATCCTGATTCTCCTAGCCCCAGTGATCCTAACCTGAGAGAATACTTGCATTGGTTAGTACTCTCTTTCTTTCTCTTTATCACCTGCACACACAGTATGCTTTAGCTTGGCTGCTGGATGTTTTACAATGAAAAAACCATTCATGGAGAAGAGAAAAACTCAATCAATCTTTATTGAAGCATCTAACCTAAAAGCCTCCAACTTAAAATTACTTGACCATGTGTAGATATCCCTTGATTAAATATTGAGTTTATAAGGATTGAAATTTCCAATGTGAGACTTTAATATTTCAATACATCCAACTTAACATGTCCACTCATGTTGATAACTTATATTGGATGACATGGGGCATGTATGTTGTCAGATCATGCAAATGAATGACTTGTCAATTATGATTCCATATTACATCATCTAACTCAAAATAAATTAGTCGAGACTGGGGCCGCCCTCATGATTATATATTAGCATGATTATTTAGGAGTACTTGCCATTTCTGATCTTGAATATAACATCTATGATCTTGAAATTATAGGTTGGTGACTGACATTCCAGCAACCACCGGGGCAACGTTTGGTGAGTCCTTATGCACCTGAGAGCATTCCGTTCCTTCTTTCTATATCTAAGCTTATTCCTCAGTTTATGAATTAATTTATTGAGCTCTCTTGCTGATACTATATACAAGAAATGGATTCATAGGTTAAGTTACACGTATTTTTTCTCTGCAGAATGCAAGTATTGCTGCTGTATTTATGGTAGACTGTACCACTGTACCATAACGGCAGAAGATTATAACCAAATTGATTCAGAAATTCAGTTTGGTGCGTAAAAATGAAAATTTTTGTACTAAAATAATAAGAAGTTCGGTTTAGTGGGAAATACTCAACGACAAAATTTACATAACTCCACATTTTATTAAGCAATTATGTTTTATGTCATGCTATATCTTTCGGCTATTCAAATTAGAATATTTGTCTTTTAAGTAATATGCTAAAGTTAATAATAGAATTTACAATAAAATTTAAATTTTACATGAGTAAAAATAAACACTCTACATGTGTGCGATACCGTCGGTCAGATGAATAATAGGGTATTTGAGTTGAGTACACTTGATTAGTGATTACCATCCTTGTGGGGGGCTGCGGGCCCCTATTTGTTGATACCTCAGCCGATCTTTGGCAACAAGATGTTAGAATTCTCTAAGAAATGCCTACTTTACAAGTTGATTTTGAAACGAAATTAATTAACGATTTGAACAACGCGAGACTTCATTTTCGAGTTTGCCCCTTTAATCCAAACATTATCTTTTCTACAACTTCTAGATAATTTCATTATTCTTCTTCACTGGCCAATGTGATAGCATTTGTCGGCATGTCAACTTCCTTCTATCTTTTATCTCATGCTTTTCGAACCTCAAAAGTTCCGAAATGGACAAGGGATTTCAAATCAATCTCGCACATGGCATGCATAAAGATTGAAGAATCTTAGGATGATGATTAATTTCAAGAAAACCATATGTATGTATATTGACTAAGAATTAATTGATGCCTCGTGTGGCCAAATAATTCAACTGTGCTGTCGCCGCTGAAGTGCTAGTGAAATCTTTTCAGATGGACATAGTATGGATGTCCAAATCATTTTGAAAAGCTATTTTCTCATTAATGTTTCAATGGAACTATTATTACTTACTATATCCGTCTGAAAATTACACGTAAGTTTTTATTTTAATATCAAAAAATACGATATTTTTAATTTACGGTTTAATTAAAAATATAGATAAAAAAATTTACACTATTTTTAAAAAAATTTGTTTTAAAAACACTTTACTTTTATGTAAAAATTGTAGTCAAAAATCTATTTTAAAAATTATTTTTTATAAGGTATATCTAAGCGAATATTTTTAATTTTTTTTAAATTGTATGCCATAAAAACTGATGATGGTACTTTATCCGTGTTTGGTGAAATAGGTCAGGAGGTTGTGTCTTATGAGTGTCCAAGGCCATCAATGGGAATCCACCGATACCTTTTCGTGTTGTTCCGCCAGTCGGGGCGGCAGCTGGTTTATGCTCCGGGGTGGCGCCAGAACTTCAACACTCGAGACTTTGCCGAGCTATACAATCTCGGTTCACCGGTTGCCGCCGTGTACTTCAACTGCCAGAGGGAGAGTGGCTCCGGGGGGAGAAGAAGATAATTATTTGAAATCATTATCAGAATATCTCTGTTTCATTTCATATGTGTCTCGGTGTGTGTCGTTTGGGAACTGAATAACTTGTTAGTTATCGTTATGTATAAGTATATCTATAGGCCGCAAATGTTTTGCATTTAAGGTGAGTCACTCTCTCTCACTACTAGAAAATGAAGTATAAGGGATAGCATAATAAGGCATGGATTAAACAAGAGAAAAAGGGAAGGATTTGTCATTCCTTGAAAACTTTATCCCTTTTTCAAATTGGGGGACTAATTAGGCTGACATCCCTTTTAATATCCATCCCTTATTGACAATAGGGGACTCCTAGTCTATCCTATCCCTCATGGTGTCCGTCTCCCATTGAAGTTAATTTAATTTCCAAGTGATATATTTCTTTTTGTCTTTTTCTTACATTATTATTCACCATTTATTCTTGTTGTCATATTACCTAATTACTTAATATGTTTTAAAATTAGAGATATTATTAAATTATATTAAATTAGTTATTTAAAATTTTAAAATTCAAACTAAAATATAAATTTTTAAAATTTTTAAAATTTTTGTGTATTAGTATGTTATATGTATTTAAATAATATGTGGTTAGATATGGTTCATAATAAATGTCAACTTTAGTTCATGAATAATTTATTTATATTTAGTTAATTGATTATAAAAAGATGCATAAGAGACTTAAGGGATGCTTTTAACAATATAGAGAAAATATGGTAAGATTTCGACCTCACTTATCCAATCATAATTTAGGATTTACTGTTTTTGTCGTGCAATTCATATTAATTCAACATGTTTATGACAGTGAAATTTTCCTATATTAGATACTAGTTTATTCATAGTAAAAGTATCCATACTCTAATTATTAACCCAATATATCCCTATGTGAATTTAAATAATTCAGAAAGCATTAAGTTCTATGAAATTCCCCGATTCATCAACCGTTGTTAAGTCAATTACTTAGCAAGATTTAATTTATGATTATGATTCAATTGAGCAATTAATAAATCTTCACTGTCAAGTTCTTAAATTTATTAACCTAGATAATCCAACTAATGGCCAATTACTTAGAAACATTAAGAACATGAATCATAACTCAATAAGCATGAAAAACTAATACAAACACATGATAAGATCTAAATAAACCTTCAATTAATCATGAATATGATCCGTCTAGTCTTAGCTTAAATAAAATTAAAACATAATTACACTACAAAATACAAAAGAAAATATATAAAAACTCATAAAAAGTCAGCAAGATGTCTTCGTTGATAGTCTTCTAGTCTCCGCCTCCTTGAGCTCCTGATTTTTCACTTGATCGTACGTTTTCTAAGCTATGAGGGGGTTTAAATAGCTACAAATCAAAAGACTTCTCACAATTTGACTCCAACTAGGTTTGTCGTCTTGGTCCATGTCAAAAAACTTCTAGAAAAATCCAAAATCGTGTAAGTCAAAGTCTTTTGGAAAAGTCAACAGAAATCGTGAAAAATTGCATGGCCCAAGTTACTCCCTTCCTTACGACCGTAGGGCCACTTACGGGATGGCTTACGGCCGTAAGTCCCTCATCTCTTTTACTTAGTCTCCTGCTATGAGTTCTGGCAGTCCTTGTCTGGCCGGGATTGGTCATTTACTTGATTTTCGTCCAAATAAGCTCCTTTTAGGCTTGAATCACTACAAAACAAGCCCAAAACATAAAAAAAAAACAAAAAAACAAAACAAA
>JAUMHB010005118.1:17463-27752 GCA_032359685.1 Pittosporum tobira
AAAACAAAACAAATCCAATCCTCCAAATGGATCATTGTTAGTACAATACAAAAATGATAAAGCCAAAGCCATGCAAACTTAATAATAAATCAAGAAATAAATTAATAAAATAATATATCAAATATGCACTTAACATACTCTTATGGATATGAGAAGCTCTATGACCTTTTATGATGTTTATGCACTTAATTTGGTGTAGTGATAAGGTTATCGGTGGGTCAAATTATTAAAATTTTAACATATTTTATTATGCTTCGAAAAAATTTCATAAATAAAGAATAAAGAAAATAAGAAGAAGGGCAAGCAGGCCACTATGGTTTCAACGATTCTCATGTTCAAGTATCTTGAATTGAAGTTATTCTCTTATTTAATTAAGTGAAATTTTGTTCTCTTTATTAGTTAACTTTTTTGTGTATTATGAATGATTCATATGAAAATTGATATTTAATATGAAATTGATTATAACTAGCCCAAGCATCCAACATTGCCCGAGCTAGATACAATTTTTTAGTGTATTATTCTTAATTGTTTTTTATATTTTTTCTATAAAATATCCGTCGTGTAATTTTTTGAACGTTTTGCTCATAATGTATTTTTTATATTTTTTCTGTATATTTTTTTTTTGTTCTTCTCGCATGCCTTTTATATGTATTTATTTATAGATACACCAAATATCATTCCATTCAAGTTCATTTGAAAATGTAAACACACATAAACTAACAAATATAAAATTATAATGTTATTTTTGATATGCAACTCTTTAATATCCTGTGATTAAATTAAAAATTTGATAATTGATCAAATAATTAAACTAAACTTATATAGAACTTCAGTAGAGTGGTATATCTAAAGTCTTTACATCTTAGTTAACTCAGTAAATGAACCAAATAAACTATGTGTTTATAGATTTATTCGATATATTGATATGTATTTTTTTTAATTTCTCAATCACATTAATGAGTTTAATCTGAACTTAGACTAAGTTTTATTTTTTAAGTTTTTAAGACCGAGTCGACTTGATAATTGAATTGAATCGACTTGGTAATTGAACCAAATAGACTCATTGTTTGTCTATTTATATAATACTAGCCCAAACATCCAGCGTTGCACAGGCTCTATGCAATTTTTTTTAATGTATTGTTCGTAATA
The DNA here is from genome assembly GCA_032359685.1 of Pittosporum tobira. NCBI lineage: Eukaryota > Viridiplantae > Streptophyta > Magnoliopsida > Apiales > Pittosporaceae > Pittosporum > Pittosporum tobira. Next base: position 18,613 of record JAUMHB010005118.1, read on the forward strand.
CTTTATATATATTTTTATAAAACATTTGGTGTTGTGTGATTTTAACCTATTTTTATATATTTTTTGGGTTGGTTTTTTTTGTCTACCTTTGTAATGTATTTGTTTATGATTTATCAAATATTGTTCTAGTTCATGTTCATTTGAAAATGTAAACAGACACAAACCAATGAATATGAAATTACATTTGATATTATTTATGCTATATAACTCTCTAATATCTAGTGGTTAAATTATAATTTTGGTGATTGATAGAAAAACTAAATTGAATTTACATAGAACTTGACTTGAGTTAGATATTTAAAGTCTCTACTTTCGAGCCAATTCGATAAATAAACTAAATAAACTCAGTGTTTGTAGATTATATTATACATTTAATTTAATGTTTTTATGATATGTGACTTTCTAATATCCAGTGATTACATTATAAGCTTTATGATTGATCAAAAAAATGACTTGAGTCTACATAAAACTCAACTCGATTTACATATCAAAAGTCTCTACATCCGAGTCAACTCAGTAAATGAACCAAACAAACTCGGTGTTTATAAATTTACATAATATATTGATATATTGATTTGTCAATGAGACATAAGTTTAAATATTTTAAGTTTGTAAGGTTAAGTCGACTTGGTAATAGATTGAGTCGACTCGGAACCAAAACTAACTTAGTATTTGTCTATTTATAATATATATTGAATAGTTCAAACGACTGGCGTTGTCAAGGCTAAATACAATATATATATATATATATATATGACCTATTATTTTAGAATGGTTATATTTGTAAACTTAATATGGCACATAAAATTTTAAATATTTAAAGCAATTGAATTTAGTTATAACTTTTTGTATGTATAGTTAAATATAATGACATTAGATTTTACTTTACATTTTTAAATTAATTTAGAAATTGTTAATAGATATATTAACTTTAGAATATTACTGATTTTTTTTTGTGTGCAGTTGTCTCTACTATGCATCTCTTTTCTTTTTTTCCTTTTTGGACCGCACTGGTTGTATCCGGTTAATGTAAAGAGAGAAGAAACTGATGCATATGAAGAAATATTTAATATGATTTATGCTAATAATATTTAATATATTTATGCTATGATTTTCCAATAATCTGCTTCTTGTTTTTTTTTGGCTGTTCCAGCTTGATAATGTACGTATGCTGCTCATTTCCATGCGGAAATGTGAACAGACACCAATGCATATGAGCATATTTAATTTTATTTATACTTAATGAACATATTTATTTTTATTTAAACTTATTATATTTACTAATACTTGTGCTAATATTGGACTTTTCTATCAAAGGTCTGAGTTGCATAGTTTTAAAATTAATTAGTGATTGAACAAAAACACTCAATTAAATTATGTTAATAGAGTCAATAAGTGAACTAACATAGAATTAGTGTTTGTCTATTTATATTATATAAATTGATTGATTATAAGTTTGCTGAAGCTTATAATTTTCTAAAATATATAATGTGATTAATAATAAATCCAAGTATTTTAGTCGACTATGGGTCTAGTAATTGACCTCTACTCTGTCTTCATTACACATATAAAAAAATTGGCAGCGGAGATTAATTTAAACTAAAATACTCGTGTTAATTTTTAATACATTTGCGCATCTGGTGATGAATTGATTGACCATGAAATGCCACCAAAATTATACTTCATTGACCGAAAGAAGGTATGAGTCAGATAAAAGGTCTCTTTGTCAAATATTTAAGTAATCGAACCGAGTACTTCTCTAAGCTAAAAACATCTAAAATTAAAATATAGTGTAGTGTAACACAAACTTTAAGGAACATGAAAAGTATATTAAAATATTATATTTTTACATTATAATTGAAATATAATATATGAATAAAAAATAATATTATACTGATTTTATCTCAAAAAATCCTTTTCACACAGTCATCAAAATGCATTACAATATTTGGAATGCACAAATATTTATTCAAATAACTTACCTATTGTACATATTGCTGAATTTTAGAGAGAGAGGAGGAAGCGAGATGGGTGGCTGCTTGTTTTGCATATCATCAACTACAAGTAGTGCTAGATTGAAGAAGATGATAAGAGTTGTGCATCTTAATGGTTATGTAGAGGAGTTCGAAGATCCTATTACAGTTGTTCAACTTCTTGGCATCAATGGGAGCAATCCATCAAAGAGTTTCGTATGCACCCAGGCCCAACTTCTGATGCCCGGCTCAACACCCCTCAAGCCCGATGCCCAACTTCGACTTGGCCATGTCTACTTCTTAATACCATACCATGTTCCTATGAAGGACTTGGCTCCTATTGCTAAGAAGCTCACAGCCATAGCCAAAACCAGAAGTGGCCCCCGATCGACGTCGAAGTCCCATGAAAAGAATAAGAATTCTGTCGTTGAGGCCGATTTTAGCATGCAGAAGTCATCGAAATCAATGTCATGGAGGCCCATTCTGACCACCATTAGAGAGAATTCTGTTAATGAAGGAAGCGAGTCACAGTATGTGCACAATTATTGCTTTTGATTCTTGCCAGTATGGTTTCCTTTTTATGGATCCAATTTCGATGAAAATTAAAGATAAATTGACTATTTCTCTAGGAATATAAGGGAATGTTATATATATGTGTGGTGTTTGGCTTGATATTTAATTAACAGTTCTATATATGTGTTGTTTGATGTTTAACTGTTTTATATATATATGTATGTAGTGTTTGATATTTATCAGTTATATATATGTTTCATTCTTACATTCACATAATCCAAATCCTCTTTTTGTAGCTTGTAACTGTTTATGATGGTGTTGTTATTTCATGCATTTCGAATTGCCTTGTTTGAGATTATTCATTTATGTAGCTACTTTTAGCTTTTCATGATGTTAATCCATGCATTCCTAAATTAGATATTTTTTTTAAAAATATTAATTATTTTTAAATATAATTTTTTGTTTACAATGATATATACCTTCAAAAAGAAAAGAGGGGTGATGATGTGAGTGGAGCAAGGAATTCAAGAGAGGGATGAGACTTGAGACATGTAAGAAAGCAATGAGCTTAAAAAGAAGAGAGATGATAATTTAAGTGGGTAAGTCTTATGAGCACAGATCAAAGTAGAGAGAGGCGTTATTTGTCAAGGAACAAGGAAGAGAAAAGTTAGAAGAAGGGTAAATTTGAAATTTATTATAGTTATTTATTGTCTTAAAATTAAAATATATATTTAATTTTAAAATAAATTAAATATATATATTTAATAATAATAAACAACATTAGTTTACAAGCAAATTCACTTTTATCTACACTATATATTGTCAGGCGGCGTAAAACCGTAGTCAAAGCCAGAAATGGCCATCAATCGATCATTGACGTTGAAGTCTGATGAAAATAATAATAATAATAATAATAATAATAATATTTCCAAAAACCTAGTCGGAATGAATTCTGTCGTCAAGGCCGATGTTATCATGTATTTGAGTGTTGAAAATATAGGAAGAAGAAAAAAATATTAAAAAAAAAATAATTTATAGAAAAACGTTATATGACAACTTTTTAAACATTATAAATACTCATTTTGCTAAGTTAATAGTATTATCTATAATTAATGATTATGCAATCTACTTATATATTACACATGTTCAATTACACATGGCTACACATATAGTTATTTATATGTTAATTGATTCAACTACTAACCGTCCAATTAAATTCACTTAATTTATAAAACAATTTTAACTCAATTCATTTACGAACCTCTCTAAATAATTTCAATTCATATTCTTTTAACATTGGATGATTTTAAATATCCATTAGATTGTCATCATTTTGTGATATCTAATCACAATCAATGTCGTGGAGGCTCATTCAGGCACCATTAGAGAGAATTCTGTTCATCGTAGAAGCGAACTAAGATGTATGTGAACAATTATAGATCTTTTTATTCTTGGGAATATCATTTTCTTTTATCGATATATGATGAAATTAAAGGAAAAATTAATTATTTATCAAACGTATATAAAAATGTTATATTTATCTAGCAAACAGATTAAATGTGTGGTTTTTGATATTTGCTATCGTCTGATTCTATCTTAATTTGCAAGTTTTTGGAAAAACTCCAATTAATTTGTAATTCGTTAAACTCTTTATTAGTTGATGTCGCCAACATAGACAAGTCGTTTATCTCTTTTTTCGTAAGTGAAGTGCCCCTTTTGTACGTGCAAGAGGCACACAAACTTGCAAAGAAGGCTAGTCTGTATGGACTTTTAGTTAGTTAATATAATTTATGTTTCAACCACACGAAAAAAAAAAAAAAAAAAATTTTTTTTACATATAATGCACTTCTGTTATGTATATAAAATATTTTTCTACAAACTTGACAAATAGTTACTTCTTGTTAACCACTAGGTTCACCTAAGACATTGAAGGAGTCGGATTGTTCTGATAAACAAAAACAAAAGTGAAACAAGTAGATCGACCTATCCAAAATGAAACAACAAACAGAAACCAGTACATACAATTAGATATAGCATATATTTCCTCCTCGTTGATACATGGTGCAAATGCAAATATTAGCAGAAAATAATTTGGGACAATACAATATCAGATAGTATAAAGACCATGCAAGTATTAAATACTCCATTCGTCTCAAAATAAGGGACCAATTTTGACTTTTGTGGTCATAATTATAATTTTTGAAAGTTAAAATTAAGCATATATATTTTTTAAATTATAAAAATTGAAGTTTGTAGTAAATTAAATGTAGTCCCTGATGATTGCATTCACTCCACTAATTATAACTTTGAACAAAGGGTATAAAAATTAATTTAAAAAATTATCAATTTGACCAAAAATAATCAAAGTGAGCAGTTAATTTGAGATGGAAAGAGTAAAAGAAACCAATATTAAGGACTTAAATAAAAAGAATATACTATCCTATTAAGAAAAACTATTTTCATACAAATACAGTATAACAACTTGATTTTTCATAATAAAATATCTCAATAAACAAAACAATTTTAAAATAAACGATGCATTTAGAGTAGTTATAACCTCTATTACGAAGTGAAACTCAAAAATAGAGCCCAAACTCCTCAAGTTCAACCACCATTATTAAATAGTATTGTCTCATAATGACCAAACAATACCAAAACAACTAAATAAATATGCCAAGTAGGGTGACCTCTCACTTCTCAAAATTCAATCACGTAATTTTGTTTACTTGCAAATGTAAGAATAGAACAAGTATGAGTAGAATGCGTAGTACAATTTTGCATGAGTCAAAGGAAAATATGATCGAATTTGAAATACTAACACAATTTGAAGTTACAATAAATCATGCTAATGGTGCAACCAAATGAATCAACAAGAAATATAAAACAAGTGATGTCAAAAAAAAAAAAGCTCACAATTTACCACAAACATAGATCTATATATAAGTGATTTCAAAAATGGAGTTAAATATTTTCTAAATATAATTTTGATGATCCAACAATTCATTTTGGATAACATTTTTTACCAAATGAAATTCATATTTCAATATCAATTAAATAGTAACTTGAGTCGTCTAAAAGTCCATCACTAAAATTCAGGTGATCACATTGCACAATAGTGTGGTCTAAAATTTAACTTTAATTAGTCATCTAAATGGAATGGTCCAAAAATATGAAGATAGTGACTTATTCGGACAATGAGAGTCCAGCCGGACCGAGGCAGGTGCAAAACCATTCGGGGGCCGATAACCGAGATTAATCCTTATGGATGTTGATAGTCGGGCTCGATTCTTCCGGATGTTTAGGGTCGGGCTCGATCCTTCTTCGAACGAATGAGCCTTGGGGATGGCCGATCAGATAAGCTATCACGTGTGATACCACGTTGCCCTAATTAGGGCTAGGGTGAAAACCCTAACCCTAATTTGGGACGATCTCCATCATAAATATTTTAAGAATAAAATTTCAACAAATTTGAATAAAGAGAATGTCAAATTGTTAGGGAGAGAAATTGTCAATTATTTTATTTTTTTAATGTGTGTGAGTAAAAAAGTAGGTGTCACTTTTAATGCTTCAATAATGGATTTCTACTTAATGAAAATAGGATCAAACTAATTGTCGGATCTATTTGCCTTTGTTTCAGTACTTTTTGGAGATCAACCTCTTTTTATTTTCATGAGTTTAAAAGGAAAACTTCAATTGTCTCCTAAAGAAGATGTTGCCGAAACTTGTAGCCTTGCGAAATCTGGACTTTGGTTACAATTTATTTAGTGCATACAAAGTGGTTGTGTTTATGGATGAAACTCTAATTTACACTACTTTTAGTTGTGTAGATAAGTAAATTGTGCAGAAAAGCAAATGATGCAGAAAAGTAAGCACCGTGTTATTTGTAATTCAAGGTATTTTGTTTCTATTATTATTTGATTAGTTGAATTTATTTTCGATTTGATATGTTTATTGTCTTTATGGCTGGTACATCAAAGTCATCCACGAAACAACTTTTTAGCTTAATCGAAGGATCTCATTTGAATAATGTCGATTTTACATCTAAGAAGTAGCAGGATGCTTTGCTTGGGATACAAGTAGAGTTTTGGATTATGTATGTTTGAGTTCAAGCACAATCTCACCATGTCGCCAAGGAAAATATTTAGCAACAATATTTATAAATATTGTTGGTCATTGTCAGATATAAAACCATTAGAACATGATGTTGCACATGTCGTTGATTGTGTTGTTAGTTTTATGACATCTCTAACGGAGGATCTACGACGCCCTAATTACTTATGGCTAATTTTGCTGGTTTGATGGCACTAACGATAATTCAATGTATTTTAAGTTGTTATTTACTTGGCATTTTGATTCATAATTTTTTTTTATTATTTTTTAAAAAAATTTGTTCAAGTGTGCAAAATGACACCTTTTTAAAAGCATAGGTAACAGAATGAAACTTTTTAAAGTCTGGGGTGTTATCTGTCTCCGGACAAAAAATTTGGGGTACAAAATGTACTTTAGTCTCTTTTTTTATGCTAGTGGTGGATTTTTGGATTGCTCAAATTTTTATTTAATTTGGATTTGAAGTATAATATTTTAAATCAATTATTCATTTATTGAAATTATACTATGAAAAACTTCATTTTTGAAAACATGAGTTTCGTTGTGCGCTTCTATTTTGATACGTTTACCTTTCATTCCATATTGAGCTATTCATTCATATTCATTGTCACAATTGATCTCTTTGATTCTACTATTTGTTATGTGGACTACAAATCTAATCCGTATATGAGTCTTCTACTCACTATCAGTCTTTATATTTTAATAACCCTGTCAGGTAATTAATGGTGATTTGGGTTGTGTGGAATTTGTTGTAATGATCCGAATAGGTGGAGCTCTATGTTATAGATTTATCAGAGATTAATTATTTTTAATTATTATTGAAAATTTTAAGTTATACTTGTAAATGAGGACTGTAAAGAGATTTATATGGACTTTAGTGCTCTATATATTGTTCGAGGTTTAGGTTGTTTTGTAGATAACCCCGATTCGGGAAAGGGATGTTACATATTTAATTTTAGACTAAAGTACATTTTGCACCCCAAACTTTTCACCCGTGGACAGATAGCACCTCATACTTTAAAAAGTTTCATTCCACTACTTATACATTCAAAAATGTGTCATTTTGCACATTTAACCAAATTTTTCAGTCATTTTCCAATCATTTTGTATCCTAAACTTTTCATCTGGGGACAGATTGTACCCCCGTCTCAAAAAGTTTAGGGTGCAAAATGACACTTTTTTGACTGAAATTTTTGTCAAGTGTGCAAAATGACACATTTTTGAAAGTATAAGTAGCGGAATAAAACTTTTTAAAGTCTTGGTTGCTATTTGTCTCTGGGCAAAAAGTTTAGGTTGCAAAATAAACTTTAGTCTTAATTTTATTTGTATTTGTCGTGTAGATCATAAGAAAAAATGGGTGGAAGAAACTTTGAGAATGAGTTAATGCAAAGAGTTATAAATAAATAAATAAATAAATAAATAAATAAGAAGGCACGGGAGGTGACCAAATAATCATACGGTTGCGTGAGCTTGAGTTTTTAAGCAATGTATCTTTTAATGCCAATTTATTAGGAGTACATCTTGTAAATTATTTACGTTTACGTAATTACGTGACCTTTTTTTTCAAAAACTAATTACAAAGGTTGCACATACCATCTCAGTTAGAAGGCTTCTAATAAAGAAAGCCAAACTACTATTATATATTATGAGCCCTTGATGTACATGCTAAACTTAATTATGCATCCAGAATGAATACTCCCTCCGTGTTAAAATTAATTGTGTGCCCAAAATGAATAATCCATCACGAGGACTTGAACCCAAATACTTCAAACTTCAAACTTGAAATTATGTCCACATGCACATACCATCTCAACCGTAAAGACTTTTATTTAACAATGAAAAACTAAATCTTACATTTTCTATGCGCAAGATTTTTCTTAGTTTTTACTATATAATACACACCCAAAAAAAAGTAATTTTTTCAAAAAGTTTAATGCAACGAGTTCTGAAATAATTACCATGTATACCATTTCAGAAATTGCACATATCGTTTTTGTTATAATGCATTCTTAAATTCCATCCAATCAAAATATAAATTTGATTAAAGTATATTTTGCACCCCAGACTTTTTGTCCGGAGACAGATAGCACTCTGAATTTTAAAAAATTTTATTTTGCTACCTATACTTTTAAAATAATGTCATTTTGCACCTTAAAACCGATTTTTCCATCAAAAGGTGTCATTTTGTACCCCCATACTTTTTGAGACAGGGGTGCTATCTATCCTCAAGCGAAAAGTCTAGGGTTCAAAATGACTGAAAAACTGATTATAAGGTGCAAAATGACACGTTTTTGAAAGTATAGATAGCAAAACAAAACTTTTTAAAATCTAGAGTGTTATTTGTCCTCGGGCAAAAAGTATGGGGTGCAAAATGTACTTTGGTCTATAAATTTACATAAACTCAATACAACTTTTCATAAAATTAACAACCAAAATAATATCATAAAATTTACATGTAGGGATGAGCTCCTCCCATTCTCAATTTATGTGATATTCTATATCAAAAAATTAAAGCATTATCTAAAGACCATCGCATACTCATTCATT
>JAUMHB010005229.1:0-27743 GCA_032359685.1 Pittosporum tobira
GTTTTGGTTAATTATGACCTTCACCTTTATTCTGAATTGGTCTTAATATAATTCTAAGTATATAAGTAGTATTTAGTATACTGTGCACATGTAATTGTATTACTTTTATCACATCAAGCTTATCATTAATTATTTTTTTTGTTTTGTTTGATATTTTTAATAAAAAAATTGTCATAATCTTAAAGTGTATCATTGAAAGAAAAAGACAAAAATAATAACAAAAAATAATAATATTTCACTTGGATAAGTTAAAATATAAATTAAAATATTTAAATTGAGATGGGCACGTATAGTAAATTACACTAGTTGCATCCATCAATGATAGTAAGTTTATCAAGAAACAGACTTTCTGAAGTGTCCACATTGGCGCCCATGTTTTCACATTAAATTAAAAATGTATTACTCTTATTTTTTTTTAAAAAGAAAATTATTGTTATTATTAAAGGATGGAGGGGCATAAAAACTCACATTGTCCTCATGTTGAACATAAAAGTTTTATTATTAGGCCACCATGATTAATTAAATAAGTGATAATAATGTATTTAATTTTAAAAATTATTCATTTCGTGGAACATAATAAATTATATTTTTAAATTTTATATGACAATGTGAATGATTATATTTGATTTTCTTCTTAAGAATATGATTTATTATTAAGGAGGGTAGGAACACAGATGATGTGGCTTTAGTTTTACAAAAAGAACATCGAATAATCTATTAAAGATATTTTCGACAAGAGTATAGATTATTTATTAAATATTCATTTTTTTATCTTAATAATTATATTTTTATTAAATATTAATAATTTCTATATAATTATATTACAAGTACTAATTAAAATTACTATATATTTATAGCAATACGTAAAATTATTATATATTGTGATGCAAAGGTCAAAGATCATAATATATTAACATTATTGAAAGCGTAGTAATCATGGTTTCGGAAAAAGGTAATAAGGCATTACTCACACGTAATACAAATTGTGATGTTTAAATTATAAATATTGTAGTGCTTAATATTATCATTACTGTTTTGAAACAATTTTTTTGTAAGGCTGAAAATATAATTAAACAATTCAGGCTCGATTAGGGATCCCTCTACTAAAAATTCGATTCGAATTCGATTTAAAATATTAACGAGTAGAATACGAACAAATTTTAAAGTTCAATCAAGTACTTAAATCTTATCAAATTATTTTTTCTATTGATATTTAATGTAACTCCGAAAAAATTTTTAAAATATTTGGGCTCAACTCGTATTCGTGCGATAGTTAAATGAGTCATACATGAGCGTCATTTCAAACTTGATAAATTATATGATTGTTCGACTAGATACGACTCGTTTTCACCACTATTTTTTTTTTTTTTTGTACCAACTCAAGAATTAGTATCGAGCAAAAGCGCGATATTTTTGAAGTGTTCCCACCTGCGCCAGGTGCCACCTGCGAACTATAAAAATAATTTTCAAAACAATAATTAAATCAACTTTTATTTCAATGGTCTTTTCTATCTATATATGTGTATACAGCCCTTAAGCCTTGAATTAATTTTGAGGAGTTAGAGCAGCTGAAAAAAAAAGAAGGGAAAATGGTATGTATTCTTATTATTATTATTAGTGTAAAGGCTTAAAGGTAATTTTGACCATGTGTTATTATGACTTTTAGACATTGAACCCTGAAAAAAAAAAAATTTGAAATCGAACCTCAATGTTCATATATTTTTTGAAATCAAACCTTCGGGCAAGTTTTCCGGTCAAAAATTGGAATATTCCGGCCAAAAATGTGAATATTCCGGCCAAAAATGCGAATATTCTGGCCAAAATTGGAATTAAAATCGCCGGAAGGTTTAATTTCAAAAAATATACGAACATTGAGGTTCAATTTCAAAATATTTTTTTTTCAGGGTTCAATGTCTAAAAGTCATAATACCATAGGGTTAAAATTACCTTTAAACCTAGTGTAAATCGATTAACTTCTGGCAAAATGCTGAGGAACGTATCGTTTCTACTTAATTTATGTGCAGTCCGATACCGTTACTGTACCAGCATATGGTGATTCAAATGGCGGAGGGCTCGGAACATTTTGGAGTTGGAAGCCTAGCAATCCGATTACTCAAATAGTCATGGTTGGTAATTGTGACCTTCTCCATTCCATCACATTCAAAACAAATGCCAACACCGATTCTGCAACCTTTGGAGGAAGTGATGCCAATCTATGGGTAAATGGAGACATATCGTAATGTTTAGCTTATTAATTAACTGCATGAGATATTATTCTTCATTTATTGATTATTACCAGAAAATATTTAATTTAATTTAATTTAATTTTTCTTTTTCCTTCCTTTTTTTTTTTTGTGAAATAATAATACTAGCAGCGAAAACATCATGTGATTGACATGAACGGTCAGTATCTGGTTGGCATAAGAGGGGCTTACATGCAATGGTTTCCATCAAGAAATGCCAAATATTTTATGTCATTATCATTTGAAACAAATTTGGGAACAGTTTCTGAACCATGGCCTCAACCGAATTTCAAGAAGTTTCGTGTAAAAGAATTCTCATATAGAGCACCAAATGGGAGCCGTATCACTGGATTTCATGGATTGCATGGATGTAGTGGTGTGGACTCTTACCTCAATGCTATCGATGTTTATGTGAGTCCATCTCTCGGACCTCCTCCGCCGCCACCACCGCCTATAAAAGTTGATGCATGGGGAGGTAAAACAGGAAAAGAATGGAATTTTCCACCCGGCGGGACTATAAATCAAATTACTATTTATCATGACAGAGAGATTAACTCTTTAACATTCAAAACTGTGGAGGGCGGTGTTTCTAAAAAGTTCGGAGGTCGTGGCGGCAGAAAAAGCACCGTAAGTTGTTAATTTAATAAATTTTCTTTTAATTATTGGGGTTCTGATATTTATAATTTTGTTCTTGTATCGTTTTTAAAAATTAAATTACTGTAAAAAAAATTATATATTTGAATCAATAGTTAATTTTCTCACTCATTTTCTTTCGTGCATGCAATTCGACAGGTTGATATTAAGCCAGGGGTGAGACTCACCAGCATTAGAGGAACATATGGTCAAAGAGAGAACTGTAATACCATTGTTATAACATCGTTGATCTTTTGTACTAGCGACGGTAATGCCCACGAGCCTCTAGGTGAACAATCCGGCACAGAATTCTCAGGTGATGGTTCTATAATCGGATTTCATGGACGTGAAGGGGACCGGATTAATGCTATTGGTATTTATTTGAGGCCCATAGCTTAGCTAATTTACAAGCCACGCCACAAAACTTTGTGTGATGACTCCTAGAAATATCATTATTAAGCTTTTTGTATAATTAATTATGTATTATAATGTAATAATACAATTGGCGAAGCAATATTACTTTGATATATAACAGATGATTGTATGCAATACCGGTCCAGGGGAGTGATAGTTGTAATATCGATCCATGAACCCACAGCCATGTATGAATGCTCGGTCAAGGTGTATAACAACTTGTTTTTATATCATATGAAGTATAGGTCAATTCTATCATGATTACTTGAAGTAATTAAAAAAATCAAATACTTAATGTGACCAGATGAAGTAGAAAATTAAACGTTGAAATAATTTTGAAATCACCAAAAAGTTGTCATCTATTTTATCTCTAACCTAAAGTTGGTTAGTAATGGAGATCGTCTCAAATTAGAGTTATGATTTCTACCTTAACCCTAATTAGAGCAACGTGGTATCTCACATTACAGCTCAACGCTCTCGTGGCAGCTCATCCGATCGGTCATCCTCAAGGCTCGGCGACCCGTTTGGCCCAAAGAAGGATCGGCCCCGGCATTCGGCATCTTGAAAGCACAAATTCGGCCAATCGGCCTCCAAGGGGTTTCACACCAGCATCAGTCCGCCCGGATCATCGCCGTCAAAAACTCCCAAACTATGCGTCTTTGGCTCAGGCCTCCCCAGGTAGCGGATCCACTCTACCCCATCGACCGGGTCCGGTCCTACCTAGTCCAGGTCCAACAGCCTGAAGACTATAAAACAAGTTCCCAGACGGTGTCCAATTAATTATGTATTATAATGTAATAATACAATTGGCGAAGCAATATTCCTTCATATATATAAGATGATTTTATGCAATACCGGTCCAGGGGAGTGATTGTTGTAATATCCATGAACCCACAGCCATGTATGAATGCTCGGTCAAGGTATATAACAACTTGTTTTTGCATCATATGAAGTATAGGCCAATTTTAACATGATTACTTGAAGTAATTAAAAAAATTAAATGCGTAATCTGACCAGATGAAGTAGAAAATTAAAACGTTGAAATAATTTCAAAATCAACAAAAAACTGTCATCTATTTTATCTCTAATCTAAAGTTGGTTAGATTAAAGCATACAGCTTATACCAGCAGAGCAAGAATCCAACAAGAAATATTATTTTCATCAACTATATATCTCGCTCTCACCGCCACCATTACCGTCATAATTGTTCCAGATCCAACTCATGACTTATCTATATGGCCCTAGCAGTAGTCTCGAATTGTAAATACCTAAACGGAGAAGACCAGAAAGTTTGAAATCGCCCCCTATAATTAACTCGCCGCGTGTGGCATCCTAGCCGTCGAGATGTTCCACCTCCAATTCATTGATGTCGGGAGAAGGTCGCCAGAGAGTGAGGTGTCGTTGAAGGTTAAGAATCTTTGATTTTTCAGATGGCGGAAGCTTTAAATGAGGATGGAAGAAGGAAAAATTGGAAAGAGAGACATAATGGGTTGATGATGAAAAAAAAGTGATTCTATTATATAATAACATAGTGTACATAAATTAATATGTGAATTATTATTATTCATGGATATTTGACTATGAGATAAATTTATTATTATAATCAATTTATCATATATATGCACATTTAATAAGTCTTACCCCTATCTTAGGAAGTAGAATGTGATTAGTTTGTTTGAATGTGTGCATATGTTAGTGCACATAACATTATTGATGAAACAAACGGTATTTCAGATCTTTTAGCATGTCAAATGACATGTTTGGAAATTCCATGCACTTTTGGAGTGTATGTCACATACAATTAATTTAGATGAAAAATGCAATAGTGTCACTTCAACTTATGAGATTTTTTATTATTAAAATGTCTCTGTTGGGACCATTCTGACATGCGACCAAGTCCAAACCTTTATCCAGTTAGGCATACATCAGCAAGGAGCAAACAAACCTGCAACACGGGCAACACGAGGGGAGTGTTCCCTCGTTCTCTTCTCTGATGCTTAAGTTAGCAAGGATTTAGATGATAATCTGATTATCGAGTGGGAGATGGAAGGGATTACCGTAGTATTTTTGTGGAGTTTGGATAGAGTGTACTGTTCCGGTAAGTTTACCGGTGAGTTGCAGAGTATTAGCTCTCTTGTGTGTTTGGAGCAGAGTTGTAGTAGTGGGAATGGAGTGTTCGGGCAAGGTACCGTCGGAAAAGTCCCCTCATATGTGCAGGTGAGGCAGTATTTGTAGCATTTGTCTTGACCCGTAGCCCGATAAAGTATGTATGGTGCGCCTGCTGTGAGTTAACAGCATGTATGGCGCGCCTCCTTTGAGTTGACAGGGACGCAGGATTAGGCAGTTGATTTGACACCGTCTGGGAAATTGCTTTGTGTAGCCTTCGGTCGCTGGAACTGGACCAGGCAGGGCCGGGTCCAGCCGATGGGGCTGAGTGGACCCACTATCTGGGAAGCCTGGGGCCGAAGACGGTTTTGACGATGACAGTCCGGGCGGACCGATGCGGGTGCGAAACCCCTTGGAGGTCGATTGGCCGAGCTTGGTGCTTTCTAGAAGCCGAGTGCTGGGGGTCGATCCTCCTTTGAGTGAGGCGGGTTGCCGAGCCTTGAGGACAAGCCGATCGAATATGCTGCTTTGCGAGGTAGGGCCGAGCCTTGATGATGGTCAATCGGATGTCATGTTGCCATGCGAGCACTAGGCTGTCACGTGAGATGTCACATTGCCATAATTAGGGCTAGTGTGGAAACTCTAACCCTAATTTAGGACGATCTCCATCAGTCTCAAATTCGTGTCTCCCGCACATAGTGTGTATGAAGTTATTTTCTCTCTTATTTAGTTAAATAGAGTTTTGTTTTTCTTTTTGGTGGGATTTCTTTCTTATTTATGAGATCGATGGTTCGGATTAATGGTGCGAAGTCTTATCTTTCTTATTGATGTGATTTTTAGCCCTTTAATATGAATTAATGATTAATTCATATGAGAGTAGATATCTGGTTGACTTGATATGATGTAATTGTAGTAATTGTTGAATCATTGTCACACACACTATAAAAATAAATAATAATAATAATAATAAAAACTAAGATCTTAAATATTGAAGTATGTTTTCTATTTCAAGCGTTCATCAGAAATTTACTTAAGACAAAACACAATAATTTATATAAAAATTTAAATAAAATATAGATAACAATTAACACAAATTTCAAATACGCACAACATTATAATCCAACAAAATATGGTCACATACGAAGTAACAATACAACTCGTTTACAAGAGGGGCTCGCAAATTGCATTTTTTTTTTATCTGCAAGTTTCATTGAACTATAGCAAGATCAAAGAAATACTAAAATGGTTCAATTAAGTTAGACGGATTATTTAAGTTGAGTCGAATCAAATCATTAATAAATAAAAAATAATTTACATATAAATGCTTTTACAGATAGAATATTGAAGATTTTAAATTACATTATAAAAATAAATAAATCATATCTAAGAAATAACAAACATCCATAAAAAAAATAATGATAAGAATAACTACTAATTTGATTGAGCCAACCAAGTACAAAAATTAATAAAAATAATAAATTTGATAATAACAAATATAATTAACCTCTATAGTAATTTTAATTTATACATACTGTTTACTTAACATTTTAATTAATACTTATAATAAAAAAATATTATTTTAATTTTAAATATAAATAATATTTTCTTAAAAGTTAAATAACTATTAAAATTGAAACTTAATCACATTATATTACCTAATTTTCAATACATTCACATCGTATAATATTATCATACTTGCAGGAGTCTATTGTGTTAAATTTAGCAAGTACAGCATATATATAATGTGGGTCGTCGTTTTCGGCTCGGTAAGCTTCACTGAGTTCTTTTGAGTTAATCGGATTAACGAAGTCTTAGCTCAGCAATTAAAATTAGAGTCGTGAAATTTTTTATCATTAAATAGTATCATATTCGAATTTGTTATATGCACTATGTGGAGTAATTTTTTCTCTTACTTAGTTTAATCGAGTTTTGTTTCCCATTTAATATGATGTAATTATAATATATGGTAGAACCAATAACACTATCAACTAAAAAAAAGAATTAAAATGATTATTTAAGTTAAGTCCATTCCTAATTTAATAATAAGATATTAATTTATAAGCTTATATAAGTTAAATATTATAATTGAGAATTGAACATTAATTTTCAAGTTTACATGTAGATATTGTCATCACTAGGCTACAATAATTAATGATGTATATGATAAATTATAATAGTACTCTCCTAATTTCAAAATTAGAAATAATTTTAAAAAAGATGATTTTTTAAAATTCATATAGATATTCACATAAAAAAAAAGTGTTTTTAAAATAATTTTTTTTTTTAGATATGGTATAAAATTTCATCTATGTTTATAATAGAATAATAAATTTGATATTTGGAATACCGTAGTATTTTATAATATTAAAATAAAAACTTATCTCTAATTTTGGAACGAATATAGTATTAGTTTAACATTTTTTTTTATGGTAGCGTAGGATTTAGTAATTGATAATAATTAAAATCATTAATAAACAAAAGAAATTATTTGCCTATGAACACTTTTAAAGACTGAATATTGCAGATTTTAAATTATCATAAAGACAAGAAACCATAGTTAAGAAATAACAAACACTCATTCAAAATAATAATAATGAAATACTAATTTGGTCAGGTCAAATAGGCACAAAAATTGATAAAAACAATAAATTTGACAATCACAAATATAATGAAACTATTTAATAATTTCAATTCATATATATTGTTTCATAGATGTTGTTTACTTAACTTTTAAACAATAATTATAATAAAAACATAATTATTTTTGTTTCAATTTTATATATAAATAAAATTTTTGTAAACGTTAAATAACTATTAAAATTGAACTTGTTCTTTACGCAGGATAGCAACCTATTTTCAATACATTTACAATACATAATGTTATTAATAACTGCAAGTAGGGCTGCACATGGTCGGTTTTGGTCGGTTTGTATCTAGAAAAATGATCAAAATCGATTATGTCGATTTGGAGATAACCAAAACCAAAGTTGACTATTTTTTACACTAACATTCGGTTTATCGATTTCAGCTCATGCGGTCGGTTTTAAAATCAGTTTTAGAATCTTATTTAATCTTTTAAAATTTGCGTAGTTAGGGCCTCTCAAGTGAGCCATATTTCAAGTTTTTTAAAATTAAATTTCTATTTTGCCTTCATCAACACTTAATGGACATCAATCAATTTTTCAAACAAAATAAAAACCATATAAGCAACATAATTGTCTGCTAAGCTATCTCAGTAAGTCATAAACATTGGTAACAAAATAGTAAAATGCTTAAAGTTTTGAAAACATGTATTAAAAATCTAAAACTGTATGCTTATATATAAATAAGTTCAGTCGGTTCGGTGTATTTAGTTTTCATAATATAGGAAACCAAAGTCGATCATTTTATTCATCTTTTCATCTACAAGAAACCAATAATTTAGTTGGACTACGATTTGATGGTTTAGATCGATTTTGTTCTTTTTGATTTGGACGGTGTATTGAATTTGGGCGATTTTTGTGCGGCCCTAATTGCAAGAGTCACTTATGTCAAATGTAGAATTGCAAGTGGTTAAGGTAAATTTAGAGCTATCAAAAATCATGTTTATTAGAGATTAAAAATTCGAATTTTAGACTTAAAAATTTTAAAATATTTTTTTAATAGTTATTTTCTCACTTACGCAACACGTGCAATGTTTTGAGTGGTATATATATATATATATATATATATATTCTATGTCTATGGTGCAAATTAATATATTTAAAATATTATGGCATAAATTGATAAATTGAATATAATTAGAAGGTGGAAAATAAAATTTACTCGACACTAGAACAAGATTACATAGGGGTTAAAATAGAATAAAATTTTACTTTACAGTGAAATTTATATGATAAAATTGGAATGAAATTTATAAGTTTTTCATTTGAAAAGAAATACCCTCGTTTTTTGATTTATAGTCGGACCGTCGGACACATTTTGCGTTTAGCAATACTAAAAGGAAAATTCCTCTATTTCTCCAGTTTCTCATAACTACTACAATCGGCTGTTCCACCATCGACCACCACCCCGATCGGACGACGCCAGGGCGGAAGTTGCTCCTCCACCACCATTTCTAAGGTGAACGCGGCATAAAACTCATCTCTCTGTTAGCATTCTCACACAAATAGGTGTATATATTTGTTTATGTACCAGAATAGTTGTAATTAACGTTCTTATGCAGCTCCATTGTAAATTAGCATCAATTATAATGGTAATTGAACTTAAATTAGAAAGTTGAATGGGTGTTTTCTATTTCCTACTTGTTATATTGAAAAACAAATACATGGAAGAGTTCAAACTGACCAGAATGCTCCTAGAATTTATTTTTTAAAAAGGTATTTTTATCTCATGTTTACCCTGAATGCAATGATCAGAAAGATTTTCTTGGAAAGCCATCTAGAGTACTAATATTCACCAAACCACCATAGGTCTATCCAATATCATGGATTTTGGAGCCAATGGGCCTTCACACATCTAAGTTTATTAACCCTTCTAACTTTTTTCAATTTCATTATGTGGGATACACTTCAACAATTATGATGTTCAACTTAAGGCTATTGTGTCATTTTATGCTTCCATCATTACAAAAGAGTGGCAAAAAAATATTGAAAAATGAGACTGATTTCGTGGAACTGATGCAGTATTGGACTGGATTAAAAAGGGCTGAGGAAAATAGAAAACACAAAAATACTTGGAATAGTACTTTGGTGATTGTTAGTACTTAGACAATTCTGTCTTCTAGCAATAGTTCAATGGCATGATATATCAGTTCTGAGTCTTTAATTATACATAGTTCAGTTGTAATTTTTGAATGAGTTGAAATTGAATCTAATTCATATATCCCATCTTACATATGGCCGCTAAGATTTGTTGAGTAGGCATGAATCGATCATGGCAGAAAAGAGAGCTCACATTTCTCATTCTCTATGCTGTTGTCTTTTACATTTACATCATTCGTCGCTCCCTCAACCTTTCACATGGTATTATCTCTTTCAATATTTATTTTGTTTTTATCTAAATAAGATACTTCTCTCTGTAATTTAGATTTTTATATATATGTGTGCGCGCGTGTGTGTGTGTGTGTGTGTTTGAATTTCTTTTGTTCTTGATTTTGTGGTGCAGATCATTATCACAAACTTAAGGGTTTAATTCCTGGACGGTTCCCTAATCGGTTTAATGTATCTCTCTCTCTCTCTCTCTCTCTCTCTCTCCCTCTCTACTTGAGTTATTAAAATACTTGTCATTATATTGGTTATTGCGGGCTTCCGCCTTTGTCTTAGATACTTACTTTAGTGTTTATGTATCCCCTTGCCATTCAAAACTAGTTAGTTTAGAAGTAGTTGGGTATATTTGCCAACATTATTTGTCTTAGATCAAAAGATTACCACATTTTATGTTGAACAAAGTATTAAAGGGTTTATCTTTATTGACAATTTGAATTTATTTAAATTTCAAAAAATAACAAAGATAACTCGTTGAGTGAGAGCACTGTTTCTCGTAGCTCACTAACAAGATCACAGTAAAGTAATAGATGATCAATTGACTCCCAATCCTTCTGGCACACCTAACACTGTTTTATCACAAACTTCTCCCTCTGTCACAAAGAATATCGAGTCAAAATCTTATCAAGCATTTCTTTTTAGATAAAAAATGCCACCTAGTTCATTCACTACCCAGCAAGAAATTTTGTTTTCCTGTTACTCGTGAAATAGTCAATCAAATGTGTAAACATGCCAAGCGAAAGATATTATAGTGCTAAATGTTTCCTCTTCTGGTAGGTTGCAATGTTCAAGCATTACATAAACTGTGTTAGATTTTGAGAGCTGATGCCACACTTAGCTTATTCACAACAAAAACTGTACTCAGCTTTGGCCATCTCTATAAAAAGTGTGATGCCATGTGATTTGCTAAGTGGCAATAATGTTAAAAAGGTTTTAAATGCCGATTGAGATGATACTAAAGAATCCTTATAGTGGCACCGCGACAGTTGAGTCACTGACCATTCTTAAGTTTATAATGAACATGATATCCAGATGATATGGCTGAAATCTTGAAAGAGCTTAAACTAGATATATATCAGACAGCTTACATTATGGACTTAAGTGTATGGGGAAGCAGAAGGATGCCGAATTTCTGCTGGAGAAGATTTCAAAAAGGATTTTATGTGGGTCTTCCATTGTATGAAAAACCTGTGTCTGATTATTTGTTCTGCTCACAAGGGAACAAAGTAGGATTGTTGTATGGATGCATGTCTTATTGTTAAACATTGTGGTGGTTCCTTAGCACCAAATGTCTTCTTTTAGCTTTCTTTTGATTCCTTGATTTTGACCTTTTGTTTTTCTTACTTGGATTGATTATTTTTCATCTCTTCCTTATGTAGGATGTTTCTGATGCCCAGTGGAGAAATTTTCGTTGGAACTTACCCATTCTTACCACAGTTTTTGGGATTTTTACTTTGGTGGCCAACATATTTAGAGCGCAGTATCATTTGAAAGCAAAAGGGATGTCCGTAGTTTGGCTTATTATCTCGTGGACTTATTTAGTATATTTACATGGAGCCTTGTACGTCCTCTGCCAACAATAATGTGTAGCCACTCCTTAATAGGCTCTCTGGTTTTCATTAACTTATGTTTCTTGCTAATGTAGCATCATATTCATCCTCTCAATCGCATCAGCTAATTTTCTTCTAGTTAAGGTACATCTTATTTATTTGTTTAATTTATTATGTTTTACATAATGTCATTGTTGGTAATAGTTGTGGACTTTTCTTGAGTCAATATTGGGGGTAGAATGTTGGTTAAACTTGCATAATTGTTTGAAGGAGTGGTATAAAGAAGCAGCAGACCTTTTCTTCTTTTGATTTTTTTTTTAAAAACATTTTTCCACTTGTTATCTGGTGCGTTTGACGCTGTGTCTCCCCTTAGCTTGTATTCTATATATTCTTTTAACAAAGCTATCTTTTTCTATCTAAAAAATTCCTAAATGGTACTTCCATATCATAATATGATCTGGTTTCTGTTTAAAAAATGTGGTGAGAATGTATCTTTGTATATTTTAATTTGATGTTTATAGCATCCATCTTAGTGCCATCATATGATGCTTCAACTTTTGTCACGGTCACCAGATTTTTGTTGATGCAGATATTTGGCAGGAGGAAGTACTTTTTGTTTGTACTTTGGTTATTTAATCTCTCCTTTCTTCTATGCAACCGTATATATAAGGGGTATTCATTCTCCATTTTTGGGTGAGTTCTACCTTGTTGATTCACATAGTTGAATGGCTTCTCTGATCCAAGTCTCTTTGCTATTTCAGTCTACTCACTGATGATTGTATTTCCTAATTGGCATAGGCAACGTTGGGCTTATCTGGACAAGTTTCGGGGTGCCTTTAGGTGGTATATCTGCTTCAACTTTGGTACTTCCTTTATCTTTTTTAAGAGAAAATATTTCTTCAATGTCTGTAAGAGAAGATATTTGTTTTATATAAGTCTCATTAGATTAGCTGTAAGCATGGGTACCAATTTCCCATAAGGTTTCTTTCTTATCAGCCCAAATTATATAAAGGTCAACACTTTCTAGTCAAGAATGATCGATTTTTGGTTTGGTAATTAAATTCGGTTCCTGGTTTACCTTGTCGGCAGTTGTTCTGCGTATGCTAAGCTTTGGATACGACTACCACTGGGCAAATCGCACTTCTCATTTCGATCAAAAGGTATTTGTTCTACTGCAATGATCATTGGGAAAAGTCTTCGTTGAAACTTTCTGAGTAATTACTTATTCTCTGCTCAAACTTTTACCAATCTTCTTCTTGTGGCCCTGTCTTGTAATCAAAATTATACCGTACTTTAATGCATATTGGTTCTGAATTTAAAATTATTGCTTATTGCTTTACTTCATGCTTGATTTTTGGAAGCCATTCAAACCTTGGAATTTCTATATATAACTTTTGTGCTTGTTTGCATTTGAAAATATATATCTGGTTATTGCAGAAGCATATTCAGAGATGTGACCAATGTTCATCGGGAAAACTATGCTACTTGCTATTACAGGTCAGCTACTTCAGTTTAGTTTTACATTCTGTCTGGCGCATTTTAGTTGTCTTGCCTTTGGAATAACTTCTCAGTCATGCACTTTTTTTTGTTCCCCTCAATTATTTCTTTTAGGAGAGAATCATCCCGGATGACAGGTTCTCTTTCAGTATATACCTATGTTATTTGGCATATGCACCTCTTTATATTGCTGGACCAATTATAAGCTTCAATGCATTTGTTTCACAGGTTTGTATTTTTCGTTTTCTGTTTTCTCCTTTTCTAATGTTTGATACCTATATTATAAATTATTTTAATTATGTTAGAGCACGCTAGATGAACTATATATACTGGAAATTGTTTGGGGTAATTTGATCACGACAAATTTACACCTTCATTGGAGGCTGGGTAGGAATGGGCTAACCCACCTCCAGAAAAAGTAATTGGAAAAAGATACCATTTTGGTAGGAATGGAATGATAATTCTGACCTGTTTTGACCAACAAAAGACCTAAAACTCATTCCACGGATTGAGCATTTCATATGAACCCTAGTTATATTTGCTTTTGCTCTCGTTTTTAGTCTTCTAGTCAAGAGTTCTTTGTGGTATGATGTCAAGAAGTCTAATTTTGACTTGATGAGTTCTTTTTGCAGCTCGATACACCACAAACAAATTACTCGTTAAGGAAAGTGGCTTGGTATGGATTGCGTTGGATTCTGAGTCTTTTTCTAATGGAATTAATAACACATTTTTGCTACTACAATGCCTTTGCTATCAGGTGAGTATCTTGTAAACTCAAGTATACTCCTTGCTTATTACTGTATACTTCTATCTGGCCCTATTTTTTTCGTTTGTTATGAGTTGAGTTATGCTGCTCAGTGGCTTGTGGAAGCAGTTATCTCCTGTGGACGTCTTCATCATTGGATATGGGGTAAGAGATGACATTTACAATGTTACAGTTATCGTTGGGTAGTTCAATTGTATATAAAGATTGTATTCTTTAAAAATCAAGTTTAAAAGTCAAGGAGCATTCTGCAACTTATGGTGTTATTTATTCTAATATACTGGACAGGTCTTAATCTTCATGTGGCTTAAATTTTTTCTCATCTGGCGCTACTTCCGGTTCTGGTCTCTGGTAAGCTTGCGGTAATTCCACAAAGTGAGATTGTCTTCCGTTTCTCTGTGTATATCAGACTTTAATTTTTGTATGCCACTATATCTTCGTAGTTAAATGGCATCGAGACACCTGAGAATATGCAAAGGTGTATAAATAATTGTTATAATTTGGAAAGCTTTTGGAAAAATTGGCATGCTTCGTTCAACAAATGGCTTGTCAGGTGAACTCTCCTTCCTTATACCCCATCTTTATCTCACGTTTCTTCACTGACAGTAAAAGTTTTGCTTAACTACAATTATAGGTACATGTACATTCCTCTTGGGGGTTCTCAAAAAAAGCTTCTCAATGTATGGGTCATCTTCACATTTGTCGCTTTATGGCATGATTTAGAGTGGTAATTAGCTTCTTTTTATTGTTTTGTAGTCATGACCCAAGTATCGGTTAGACGGTTATTATTATCTGCTCCTTTTCTCTTGGCTTATTTTCTTGGCTTCAGGAAACTTCTATCGTGGGCATGGTTAACATGTATATTCTTTATTCCCGAGATGATAGTGAAATCAGCTGCAAATACTCTTCAGGTGGTGTGATGCTTATAATTAATTTCTGTTTCTAGCAATTTTTCTGCAATTGCATCCAAGGTTTGAATGTTATAATTAACCTCGTAATCAGAAAAAAAAAATTTATAGATTTTTTTTAAGGCAGTTTTAATAATTTGTCAATCTAATATCCTCAGTCTTGGCATTGCTACCCTATCTGGTAAATGTGTAATAGAATCAAATCTTGAATTGGCTGAATCTTGGGTTAGTGGGGTTGGCTAGTACACCAAGTCTGATTCCAGTACATTTCTCATGTTATAAATTTTGAACTTCTATCAAATATTTTTCTATTTTGTAATTTTTAGTTTTTTCTGCCAACAGGTGCAAAGCACTTTTGGGTTGTTTATTTGGCGTGAACTTAATGCAGTTGCTGGCGCTGTTACAATAACTTGTCTCATGGTCTGTATTGAACTCATTTATTTCCAAATCTTACCTGTTTGATATTGGATTTATTAGATTTTCTGCATGCAAAGCCCTGACATGCTGTCTGATCATTTAAAAATAAAAAATAAAAAAAAGTATATCCTGATATGCGGTGAAGCTAGAAAAAAATATTTGATACCCATAAAAAATTACTCATCGTGTTGGAAAGTAAAATAATGAAGTATGAATAACATCAAAATTTTACATGAATTGGCGCCCTGGTCATTAAACCGATAGTTTATAGTCAATCTGGATTATATGAGAAAAAGATAAAATGGATTGGAGTGCAGTGCAGTGTAGTGCTACATTGAGTATTTGCATTTTCTATTCACTTCTCTTGTTTTCTTTCAAGGACTTTCTCCTCCTAATCTTTAATCTTGTTTAAAAAAAAAAATGTTTTAAAAGTTTTGTCAAATGTATATCTCCCTCTCTTCTAAATTTCTCTTGCCCCTTTGATATGATATTTCGTCACTATTTCCTTCCAAAATTTCCATTTGAATCAGCATAAAGTGATTTCTGGGCTTTCTATTTCTTCAGGTGGCTAACCTTATTGGCTTTGTTATTGGACCATCAGGCATTAATTGGTTGACTTCTGTATTTCTCCAGAAAGAAGGTTTTTTGTCTACTTACTTTCTCATTTTTCCTTTAGACATGTTCTCCTCCACTCATTTAAATGCAATCTTGATCTTTTTGCAGGACTTCCTGTTCTTGGTGGCTTATTTGTTACATTTTATGTCGGAACAAAGGTACAAAACCACTAATATCTAATTATTCTGGTGGTTTAATATTGGCCGGTGATTTTTTTATACTTAAATTCAAGGAAATGATTGCATTGCAGCTTATGGTCCACATTTCTGATGCCAAGCAAAGGAGGCATGAAGAGTGAGATTGTGGAGGTTTGTCTCTTGTTCCATGTAGTTAAAATGCAAATCCTGTTGTTATCTTATGAGATACATAGAAACCTATTTGGATATTTTCTGTTATTCAGATTTTCAAGAAAATGGGAAATTGTTTTTGTATAAGGTAGCTACATGAAATGTAGCCATGACCATCTTGTGGCACAATATGCATCTTTTTTTTCTTTCTTTTTTTTGTTGTGTGTTGTGGTGAAGGAATCTTTTTCAGTAAAAGGAAAATGTTAAGCATAAACTCAAAACTGTTATTGGTTTTATCGTCACATATTGGAGATTTCTGATGATCGCTGTCTATATTTTGGTATTGTTACTATAGGATGTTGGAGAGCTGGTGAAATCCATGATCATTTCATGCTTATGTTTGGGCACTCGAGAGAAACTGCAGATGAAGTGACGAGTTTCTTTGATTTGAAAAGAATGTTTTGGTGGCTGATGGTGTGACGTGTGCATTATCTTTACTAGTGTTCATTAACTTATTGCAATCTTGTTGTGATTAGAAAATGTGATAATTGTATCGCATTGTTGTTGTACCTTTCGGTATTAACAACACCGAAACTTTAGTAGTATTGACTTGTAAATTTTCACGTAGCAGAAGAAGAAAAAGAACTAGTGCTTGACTTGTAAATTTTTCAGAACATTTCTTAGAGGATCTATATAAAGTTTACCCATATTGGAAATGCCTGCAAGAAAGACGAGTTTTTAAATGGATTTTCAACTACCATTTTTGTAATATGTTTTTTAAAAAGTTTACATTTTAGAGATTTTGTAAATTTTCAATTTATAATAAAATAATAAATTAAAAATATTATGATGTTTTGTGATATTAAAATAAAAAATTATATCTAATTTAAAAATGTATTAAAAACAAATAACCATTTTCAACATTCGAACGGAGTCTCCTTTTTCTGCAAGGCATCAGCCGCTGTTACTCTTTTGAACCAGCTAGAAGTGCTAGATTTTGTTTGGCAAAATCTTTATCTGCCATTGTATTTTCTTTCTACTTGGTGTCCAGTACAATCTGGAGAGCCTTGCTTTCAGATTTCTTAATGCAAAATAATGTTTGTAAAAATGACAACTAAACAGTTTACCAGCTGAATTTTCCTAAATAACAAAATTTAGTTCTAAGATTGGGGGAAAAAAATTCAAGTGTTTTTATTTTTTTTCAGCTTCTGCAGGTTCTCATGTAATCATAATAAGACCAAACTGGACCTGCAAAGCACAAGATATGGAGATCACTGTGTAAAAAGGGTGCATAAGCTGTTTAATTAATTTACAGGAACGTAAAAGGATCCAAAGTCAGAGTAGAAAAGGAAAATGTCTTGAAAATTAAAATTGCAACTTCGGCATAGTCAAACACAGATCCAAACCTAGCTGTGCATCCTCCTATCCCAGGTACCCCATGAGAAAGAAACTGTAGTAGAATCCACGAATTGACCTGCAAAACTCAAATAGTGTATCCATCAGATCCATCCTAACCTATTTTACAACCTTTGGTTTTAAGGTTAAGTTTCTGCATCTTTTATAGAAGATTAGGCTATATGATTAAACCTAAACTCATTCAGCTTAATGAGCCTAGCTCGAGCTGAACAAGCTTGCCTCATTACCGCTGGATAACATTAAAAATTTCAAATTTATTCATGAAAAAGCTCAAATTCGGCTCCTCAAAAACTCGTTTAATTTAACAAGCCAAGTTCGACAAGCTCAGCTTAGCTCGTTTAACATTCCTACGGTATACAATCCCAGAGATACAGTTTTTGAGCTAAAGTGAACTATATACATATAGGAAAGGTACCAGTTTAGCGGATATACTCAATTGAGGAATAAAAACAAAAGACTACCACTCCCTCCTTAATCTTTAAGTTGTACTTCTGCTCACACATCTCACAGGTTTTCTTGTTTAAATTACAAGCATGCCCAGGGGTACAAGCAGTTTACTTTCAACTAATATAGCATGTGGGCAATGAGGCAACAATCACTTAGGCTATGCTTGTTTTCAATGATGTTTGGAGGATTGGACTATTTCAATTTTTTTTATAGATGCAAGTACTATCTAAGCATTTTGTAGTCCCAAGAGTAGCCCTAGGATTACAATCCTATGGACCAATTTTTCCTTCCAAGACCATTTGTAGACCATTTATAAGGGGATTATATCATCCCATGATAAATTTAAGATTAGATAGTACCCCTTTTGAGGTATCAAATGGCTTGGAAATATTTTATTAGAGATTAAAAACAAAAAAAATAAAAGTTCATGGTTGTAATCTTTGGGACTAATTTAAGGATTAAAAACACTTACATAGTTTAGTAAACTGGAAAAAAATTCTACTTCTACACTAACTGATATATTTAGTAATTATTTCTTTAACCGCTATATTTATATTAAAAAATCTGTCAAAATGATTACATGCCTAAATGAAGAGCAGACTGAGCAATGACAGTAGAAAATAATAAAAACCAATAAATAAAAGAAATCAACAACGAAAATTCATTGGCATAAAATAAGAACATTTGTACCTGACTACCGTCAAATCAGCTATTTCTTCTTCTTACCACCACCAGGCTTTGACTTTTTGTTACTAGTTTCCTTTGCAGCCTTTTCAGTTGTTTCCTGTCATAATGTGGACAAATGATGGATGACACGTTGCCTCAACAAAACCATACAAGCACAAGTGGATTTCAAGATATTTAAGAATAGCGTGACTGACATACCAAGAGCATTTATTGAAAAATAACAGCACAGATAACCATTTTCAGAGCTTCATGTTTGACTAATGAATGGTAATTGATGAAATACTACAGATGGAAAAGAGCTCGTCCGGGGGTGTTCAGGAACAGATATTTTGGGAAATCAAATTTTTTTCTGTACGTAATACTAGTTTCCTCCAGAAAAATACCATTTTCTCACGAAACTGATTACATATTAGGCAAATTAAATAATAAGCACAGGTTCAATCTGAAGGTTCACCAGGGGTTTCGGCTTCATGTGCTGAAGCAGACACCTCTGGACAACATAGTAGATTTGTTGGAACTCATCAGATATAGGGTCGGCAAGCTTAAGCATCCTATGACACTGGTAGGTCGGGATTGAATAGAGAACATCTTAAGCTCCTTTACTGGCTTAGGAGGAGATCCCAGAATGCATTTAGTTCCCTGTCAGCCAGTTTACCAAAAAATTATGGTAGCCGAGCATGGCTAAATTTCCAAATTGATCTGAACAAAAATTATAATCAGGGTTCTTTTCTGGCCATACTGCCTCGATCTTTATCTTTATTTTTCTTTATATTTTAGGGTTAGAGATTCTCTAACAAGAAACGATGCACAGAGGAAGAATTAAAAGTAAAAGTTGACTTAAAACTCGATCTTTATCTTTATTTTTGTTTATATTTTAGGGTTAGAGATTCTCTAACAAGAAACGATGCACAGAGGAAGAATTAAAAGTAAAAGTTGACTTAAAACTCATAAGGAAAAGTATCATAAATAATATTCAGCACAAAAGATTCATAGGAGTATGTTTATCAAACTAAAAATTTTAGATTTCAAAATTTTATATGCATTCATAAAAATCAAGAAAAGAGAAGATGCTTTAATTGCAATATAGATACATACCTTTCTTTTAACAGGAGCAGACGTGCTAATCATTGGTTTAAAGAATGACTCCAATCTGTTTCAGGGAGAGAGAATAAAATCAATCAGGCATCACAGGTCCAAAAATATCAACAATATTTATTCTTGTGACTCCATCCGGTTTACTAAACAATGCTAACTTCTAAAAGCTTCATACCGGCCCTGTGATGATTTGTTCTTGGCTGCTTTGATTTTTTCTACTGCCTGTGACAATCCAAATTCAAAACCCAGAAATAGGTCAACATAAATGTCATTGAAGAGCAGTAAAAACACTGAATAGCATAAGAGACTCATGCCTTGGTTATTCTGTCACTGTTGAAACCATTTTCGTTCACAAGAAAGTTTATCAACCCCTAAAATGGGAAGGAAAAAGAAAGTTATGGAAACAGGCAAATATGGCAAGAGAGACAAATCATAATTAATGCAATTTTGTTCAACAAAAAGAAATTACTTCTTCATCTGGAGCAGTCCATTTGATCTCAGGTTGCTCCTCATCAGAAAGAACTGATGGTTCTTTGAAAAGGTGCCTAGCCTCCTGATATGGCCAATCATCAGGTATTTGGAACCTGCACACCATAGAGAAACATATAATTAGTATTGAAATAGAAATTATAAATAAATGCACATGGCAACTACAGGTTGCAACGGTAGAAATTATAAATTAATTAATTTCATTTCACATTTTTTCCTTAGTGGAGCAAAAGCAATTAGGTCATAACATAACAAAACCCCATTGTTTTCTTCAGTGTGTTTCTCATTATCACCAATCAATTCATAGATGAAGTTTAATAAAAACAGTGAGCACCTTTCTTTGTTTATATTCTCCAATATATTCTCTATTGAGCCATGCTGACGAATGAGCTTCAAAGCAGTTTGACCCCCAATACCTAATCCATAGGAATAAAAGCCTTCAGTACAAATATACGTTCTTAATTTATTTTTTTGGGTGGAGAGATAAACAAAATGAAGAAATCATTACACCTCGAATACTGTCACAATAATCACAGCCAGAAAGAATGCACAAGTCAATGAATTGATCCATCGTAAGATTCAGCTCCTCCAAGACCTGAGACAAGATCGGTTGGAAGCAGTGATCAATCATTTATTCATTTACTAGCCACAACTGTACAAAAACTGCTTCGATAAATACCTTTGAAATATCAAATTCCATTACTGGGATTTTTCTTGAGCTGGGATCCATTAAATGGCGAAGAAATTTAGGAGCTCCAAACGTAAGAGAATCCATGTCTTCAGAGGCCACAGCATAAACCTGATGATTGTAATTTCAGTCAGAACATTTTGCCAATTTTTGATTTTGAAGCATATCTAGCGCATATCCATGGACAGGGAATGATTTAGTTCATTTTGGTGACTCAAAATAGATTCTTGTACTATCTATGGAGTGAATATCATACAAAAAATAGAGGTATTAACTAGACTACTTTTTTTTTCATTATTACATAAATTTATAATTAAAAATGGAATTTAGAAGGGAAAAAAACTTATATACATGCCTTGTCTGATTTGCAAAGTGCAGCGCACTGTGCCTCTGCTTCGCAAGGAGCCTAGAAATAAACATAAACAGCAAATACAATGTCAGAACCTTTCATTAAGCCCGTCAGGGGTGAGTGGGGCCCAAGAGCTGATTAGGGTATACAGCCATAGATAAATGCTATTCTCAAGTCAAAGAAGAATACATTTGACTATGCACAAGTCAGATCGCTACTAAAATATTTTGTAGAGTCACCTCAATCACAGGCACTCCCATAAGTTTAAGAAGTCTTTTGCAGTCGTCATTGTGTTGCCTTGTCACCTGTAAAACCAAGCATCATTAACCTCAACAGAGTGGAACTTTATATTTACTTCTCAATGCAACAAGAAACAAGGAAGTCTTTACATTTACATGCATCACTGGTAACATAATATATGAGTAGTGTCACAATAAGTACTACCCAGTGCTAGGCTTGTATTAGTGAGCCTTTTTCTATCCTACACTTACTTAGGATTAAATTAGTTAACATAATAGCCTAAGAGTTCTATTAGGTTCTTTTGGATTCTGCAAACTGAAGATTCCATCCTGGAATAGAAGATCTCAGGATCTGGAACAGGATAATTTTTAAGCCAAAACCCACTAGACTAGTAGCTTAGGATCTTGGGGTAGTATGAAGATCCTAATAAGATGTGGTATACTTTGCAATGCCACTCACTTGTCCTCGACAATAAACACCTACTAATCACAAGATAGAAGTTCTAAGAAAATACCTTCACGGTTCTTTTACTATATTTCTCGATCTCCTCCTGATTGCCAGTCTGCATTGATAACACAAGAACTACTGTATGATACATTCATGATAACATATACCTATGTATACGTGTGTGTGTATATATGTTATATACATATGAAGCCAATAGATGAACAACAAGTAAAGGACTGGAAGGAAGAACAGAAGAACAATTGCTCTACAGAAATATGCATAGGAATTTTCTGGAAGAGAGAACCTCTATGGCCTTGTCCAAGTCCTCTGTGGCATCTGCTCTTTTAGAATAACTATCTCAAACAGGTCAATAGAAACATAATGAGAATCTAAATCCTCTCCCAACTAAATATATTTGACTTCATCAGAAACCATCAAGAGGACAAAACAAATACCGTTTCGCAAGCTCTTGTTTTTTCAAATCTGGAGGCTGGCCATCAAACACATAGCTAAAACAAAGACGAGCCAAATTCAGAAAACATAAATTTCACAAACAAAATGGGAACAATCTACGATACCTAACATAGAATCAAAATAATAAAGAGAAGTTCAAAAAGAAAAATTACACAGGCTTTAGTCCAGCTTCCAGAAGCCTGATTGTGCGAGTGAACATTCCTTGCAAATGACTACAAAACAACAGCAAATTGCAAAGGGCATACAAGAAGTTATTCTCCCAATAAAATAAAGGCATAAAAGGGGGTCTGCAATGGAGAAAATAAAAATGTGCAACACTAGAGTTCATTAAAGATAAGAAAATAAAAAAAGATATATGTTATGTCTAAGCATGTAAAATTCAATACCTAGTAACTTCGCCAGCCTCATTGGTAAGCATTTCAGTCCCAGTTCGTCCCACAACAATCTACATTATTTAGCAACATTTAATTCTTTACCAATAAAAGCAAATAAAACACACACACACACACACAATATATATATTCCACAAAATAAGTCCAAATTCTCACCCCAAAAAAAAAAAAGGTTCCATGAAAAAGAGTTATTTTTTCAATGACGGTAGTATAAAATGAAAATAATGTCCTTAAAGTCAAAAATCACAATTTCACAATCTTTCATGCAATACACCAAAAATATATAATTCTTGATAGTATAATTCAAATCAAAACCAATCACTTAACTTCTACTGTTGATTTGTATCATTACTCCAAAAATGAAGGTAAACCGACATTTTTCACCGTTTGATGAATATATGCATTCTTCATCGAATTTTTAATAGTTGAAAATTCTATGAATATCCAACATTAAAAATAATTTTAACAATTCTAATCTTTTGTAGAGGTGATCTCTATAACATTGAGTATCTATTAACATATTCGGATCATTACAAACAAGTAGCTTAAAACCAAAAGTTGGTGTATTGCATGAAATTGCATGAAAGGTGTAACGGTGAGGAGCCAAATCCCAAAATCATGGCCAACCCCACTAACTTAAACAATCTATATATAGGTTAACATGGGATAAAATACTTAAAGTCCGAATATTTATGGGCAAACACGGGGTAAAGTCTTTAAAGTTCCTATATTTTAGCAATAAACATGGATAAATTTCGTACGCTTAGGAGTAAAATCATCAAAATTTGTAAATTTCATAAATGGGACTCATATTGTGCGAGGAAGGGAGTGTATGTATGTATGTAAATGTGAAGGGGGGAAAGGAGCACAAACAAGGAATTGGTAAATGCTCATGCTAGCGTCAATGGCGATTTTACGGCCGAAATAGCTTTCGAACTTCTGCTCTTTCATGGCTTTTGGAGCATTGTCCGCCAGAAGCTTCGTTAAACCCTAAGCAAGTGAAAGAACGGATGAATTTACACCTCAAATTGACAATTAACGAAGAACTGCGACTTATTGAATTGAAGAAATAGAAAGTGAGTACCTTGATTCCCATTGCTATTGATTGATTCAGAGAAATTGGCACCAGAAAATCAAAGCAGAAATGAAGTTTTGCCAAGAGTTTCTGTCTAGGGTTTCAACCTTTTCCCGCCTCTTCCAGGGCTATATGGAGGGTGCCAGCATGGATATGGCTTGTTGCCTTATACTGAGCTTTGAATAGTTTTCTTGGTAGAGTTCTTTAGTTTGTCGTTGAGATCGATTTTTTAATGAGTTGTAAAGTTCCTAACATTAACATCCCAAACCTTTGGGTATATACCAATTCTCATTGTTTCTCTGGTGTTATTACATTTTCCTGACCCATTACATTGTGGCCCAATCCTTTTGGGCTCCAATTTCCATTATTTTACGTCTTTATCCATAAAGGCCCACAACGTAACACCCAAAGCCTGTTTGGTGAGCCCATTAATTTTGTTTCATCTGTGCCACCACCGTAACAAAGTGGAGCACGGCAAATATACAAGCCAGAGGGGAAATGCTCGGAGAGGTTGTTTCGCACGATTTATTTCCGATAATTTATTATTTATTAATTAAAATGTGTTATGAGAATTAACATGGTTTGGATCTAATAGAAGAAATTATATGTCTCATCCACAAGGTTTCGAGTTCGAGCCATGTGGATAAAGTAAATTATGTTGAGAGTGTTACCTCTACTTTGTGGGTCCGATCCAGCTCGAATCGGATTAGTCGGGGCAAATGCTACAGACACCGATGGAAAAACCCGAAAAAAAAGTGTTATGAGCAAAAAAATATTTATTGACTAATTTTTTTAGATAAGTTGATAATATTGTTATACTTAACTTATAACTTTTTAAAAATTAGCAAAAACAAACAATTTTAATGTAATTAAATTTTAAAAATAAATTATAAGCAGTTTAAATAAGTTGTGCCAAACAAACTTAAAGTTAGACCCTGTTTGCCATTACTTATTATAATAATTTTTAAAAATAAATTATTTTAAAAGTATTTGCTTTAAATGATTTTAGATTAGTTATAAGTCGAACATAGAAATAATTTTGATTTATTTGAAATTTTTGTTTGATATGAATTTTTTTTTTCTTTTTTGTTACAACTTATAGAAAACTAACAAATAAAAAACCTTAAAATAAAATTCAATTTAATAGCATGAGTGATGATTCTTTAGTTTTTAGGTATATATAATGATGCATTATTCCCAAATATAAAGTAATATTTATACAATTATCAAGCAAAATACGTGCTTCTAGCTTTTCATCAGTCACTGAAAGTCCAAACCTTTGATGCGATTTTCCCAAGATTCATACATAGAAGTCCATTGCCTCTTTGTGATATATCTAAGAGTTAACTGCCTCACAAGTAAAAGACAACTAAACTCGACAACTAAACTCACACACACGCGCGTATAATATTTAAATTATTTTGACAATTTTAAGACATCCACTAACACCAAGACATCTATTATCAGGGTTTAAACTCTTGACCTCTTCATTGGGAGAGTGGACTTGATACCATTGGGCTAAATCCCTTGGTATCTTTCTCTACATCTTCACCCTCAAAGATTAAAATAATTACTTCAATTTGACACTATGTGTGACTCTAGAGTCTAGACTACAATATATACTTCATTCTAGAGATATACAAAAAGTCTTAAGATGCTAGACTTTCAAAATACCAAAAAAACTCAACAAGCCGCTATATTAGGAGAAAAATTGACCTGAATGTGACACCCCCAAATTTGGGCATCAACACCACGACTTGAAATGTCAATTTATTAATAGCATCATAACTTACAAATACACAAGATTTAATATAAAGTACACAAGGTTATAATAAGGTACAACCTATCATGCTAGAAATATTATACAGCACACTTTACACAAATTATTATTCTGCAACAAAAACATCTAAGCAACTGGACTTCTAGTTCATTCCCCCAATAACCCCGTTATCAGTTATCCGTATCTGAAAGGAATATGAGACAAAAAATGAGCTCAAATAGCTCAATAAGAAATACCATGACTAAGGATAATTAAAACAAATAAAATTATCCTTAGTCTTATAAGTTAGCAAATTGAGTGTGAATAAGAATATATACATATGAAATATTGTTCAAATGTAACTGCATTAAAAAGATAAGCACAATATAAAACAGTTATGAATGTCTAAATTCTTCAGTCTTTAAACAATAATCAAGATATCATTATTGGAAACGCAAGCATACATGACTTTACCACACATGTAAACGCCACCAATATCATACGTCTTTGCCTCTGGCCAAAGACAGTCATAATTTAACAATTTTTTCACACAGACTAATAATATAACATCTATATGTGCTTGCCACTCAGGCTAAGGCACCCATAATTAATTCTGAATCTGAAGATCACATAAATAGTTAAGATGCGACTTTCAACTTTTGTAACGAAAGTATCCAAATATTAACAAGATAGAATCAATGAATTTAGGAATTATTGTTACTCAAATAGTAGTAACAATGGATCAACAATTAAATTGTTAACATATGTCCAAATTGTCAACATATGTTTAAGGTCAAATATAATATCAATCTCAAGAGTTTCAAAACTGAAAAAGGTGTTTCCTGTTAGAAGAATATATTCAAGAGAAAATGATAGTATAACGTAAAGGTCAAATGATATTTTTTCCAGTGGAAACCAAAAAGATGGTACTCCTTACCTTAACGTGTACTCTGTAAGTAATGTTTTCCTAGGAGTAATTGACGTATAAATCATTTTGCATATTATAATATAATCAATGATGAAAATATATTTAAGTATATATTTTGACCATAGCTTCACAAGTCTACCAAACACCAATGTATAATATAAAATAATTTTATATGATTTAAGAATCATATTAAATAACTTTATTCAAAACTTGAAAAATATTTGCGAAAGTATAAAGGTGAAAGTTTTACATAAATCTTGCAAAGAAGACTTCTCATGTAGAATATGGTTTTGTAAATATATTTTGCAAGTTTTGTATGAGTGTATAATATAGGTTGAAATTATTTCATCAAAGATAAAAAATAAAAATAAGTATTACCTGAAAGTTGCTTGTATTACCACTTGAATTCTATTGCAAAAATAACTTTGTAACACTCAAGAATTACTCACAAAATCTTTATAATATCAAGGAAGTACTCAATATATTATGAAAAGAGTGGAGTAAGGTGTGAAAAATCTTTCTTCCAAGACCATCTATTTATACTAAAAATTCTGCCAACCTTCTCCAAGAAGGTTTTCTAAGAAAATAATTCATCCGACAATTCCAAAATACCTTTTTGAAAAATTATTTTTAAAAAAAAATTTCATCTCCTTTTTGAAAAATTATTTATAAAAACAAAATTTCATCTTATGCTTTTTGAAAAATAATAATAAGACCAAAACTTTATCTCATGCTTTTTGAAAAATAATCATAAAATACCAAAACTTAATTTCATACTTTTTAAAAAATAATAATAAGAC
>JAUMHB010005339.1:5955-27718 GCA_032359685.1 Pittosporum tobira
TAATAGTTTTGATTTCTAAAATTATATATATATATATATATATATATATATATATATATATATATATATATGACATATATGTTCAATTTTGATTCTGATTAGCAATATGTGGTTTTAATACATGTATGAGATATATGTATATGATCGCATGCTTTCATCTATTTTAATATTCATAATTTGATTTAAGCATTATTATTGATTACGGTTTATATGTTTAACATGTTATAACCTACAAATACAGTTATGGTTAATAAATGATTAATATGGAAAACAACATGTGGTGAATACAGACTCGATTAGGGTTTATATCATTTAATTTGATTAACTTGGATATAAGGTGTATCGGGGTTTTTGGATTAATATGATTACTTTGATTAGGGCTTCCCATCAAAACGAATTATGAATTTTGTTTTTGTTTCGGGGGCGCTGCCCCTGAAAACCCCCACGAGGGGCACTGCCCCTCGACCCCATAAGGGACTCGACCCCTTTGACCCCACATAGATAACGCATAGTATTTCGTACAAGTGTTTTACATGTTTCCTATGTTTTATCATTTTGATGATATGTATGATTATATGTTATGTGATGATGCATGGTGAATAGAATGCCCCATAGTTACTTTTGGTTTTAATTAAATACGGCATGCGAGTAGTAGTATTTTTAATCAAATACGACTTGCGTGTGTGGTATTATTTAATTCAATGCAACCTACGTGTCGATGTATTTTTTGTATTACGGTCTGCGTGTCGTTTATTTCACTTGTAATGCTGATTAGAGAATCAAGTTCAGTAAAGAATCAAGTTGATTGAAGAAGCTAATAGCTAGATAGCGATCCACATACTACAAGTACATAATTTGAAAGGCTTCCTCTCACCAAGTAAGTCCTCCAAAAGCCATCGTTGTAAAAAAAAAATTCTTTTCATATATAGTTGTAAAATCAATGCAACTCTATGTTATATACATGCACCATTTTACTGTAAATAGCATAACCAATTAAAAATCTACACACAAAAGAAAAAGGGAAAAAGAAGAAATAAGTGTAAATTAACCCCTGAGTGGCAAACGTTTTACATTCTTTGAACAACAAAAATATATAAATACAACTTACCAACAAAAATAAATAAATAAATTCCAAATACAAGAAATGTAAGCCTCAAACACTCTGTCTGCCCTAGCTTATGGAACATCTTCTTCATTATGAATTTCTATGGGTATGTCAACAATTGCACACTCTGGAGTTTCCATGACTTTCATCAGCAAGATCAACAATGCATCGAACATATGCAGACACACACACACACACACACACACACACACACATATATATATATATATATTGACCTTGGATCTTGAAGCTTGGTGATGACTTGTCATTTCAGCTGCCGTTTGAGACACGAATTTCTTCCCTGACGATCTTGAACTCGTTAACCTCTTCTGATGTCTATATAAAGTAAATCATATATTAATCAGAAAGTGTAAAAAAATGGCTGTAATTTCGAACCTCTTACAGTTATATAACAATGTCACACACATAATTCACTATTAATACACAATCAGACAACACAAATAGATGAGATAAAAATTAGAATAGAAATTCAGAATGTTAAAACATAAGAAACAATCTTCTATACTAATCAATGTAAATATTAAAAATAACTACAACTTAAAATAGACCCTAGTTTAGCTGTTAGAAACAAGGAAATCATGATCATCACACAAGAAACTCCTAGATAAAAAAAAAAAAAGAACATTATACTATAAGCGAATTAAATGTACTACTCTAACTCAAAAATAGTAACGATTTTTCTTTTTAAAAAGTAATATTAAAAACAATTTTATCAAAATAATATAAAGAACCCCTAATAAACCCAACCCAAATTCCTACCCCATGAGGTCTGATCCTAAATTAACTGCTCCAGAAATCAAAATCAACTAATAACATATATCCCATTCACGAACGCTCAACCTTTCCACAAAGAATAAGTAAAACAACATAGAATAACTGAAACATATATCACAATTCTATAATCACAAAATAATAGCAATCCCTCAAATGGTGATATGAAATTTAAAACCCAAAGCACCAGAAATGAACCCGAAAACACAATAATAAGTACAACAAATAGAGTTGGGATTCAAGAAAGTTAATCAAACAAAATATTCTTACGATCAATCAGTAGATGAAGCATGATGATTATTCATATCAGAAGCCCTGAGCTGATGATTCCAAACAAATTCCATCCCTATCTCAGCTGTTGTAGCCCTTATGTATCTGGTTTTCAACTATGAAAAATGAAGGGAAAAATAGGATTTTTTGAATTAATATACATGGGTTGTCTGGACTTATTAGTATGGGCTGCTGCTATGGCAGTGGAGATGGGTTGCCGTCCTTGCAGCCATGGTTCTGTACTCAATTAAGGTAATTTTGCACTACGGATAGCCTGGAACCTGCATCAAACAATTTAATGAGTAATGAGTGACGACATCTAAAGACGAACTTTGGATTCTTATTTGGCTTAAATGTCCCTGCTTCGACAACTAATTAAATTTTTGATTGCCACATGGTTTAAAGTCTTGCAAGTTTTTTTCTTTGATTTTTTCACTCAACATGCTATGACTCAAAAGTGTTGCAAGGTTAAAAGTACTTGATATTTATTCATCAAAAATACTATATATTATCTTAAAAAGATAATATTTCCTTTAAAATAAAATTTAAAAAATACAATTTTCTTATGATTCTTATAAATCTATTAATCATATTCATATAATAATCTTTCTTACGAATGCATGTTATTATAAAAACACATCACATGACAACAGAGATAAAACATTTACCATGATCTTGTGCTTCTAACCTCTCATTCTTGACATGTGGAGCATCATCTTCATTATTTATTTTAATTTATCAAATAGCAGGAACAATAGAGGTGGAGGAGGAGGCGGAGAAGATTGTTGTGCAGCTAGTGGGGATGTCCTTGGATCGTAATGGTTCACTTCAACCAAAGTTTTCAAATTGATTGGTTGACTTTCTCGATCGATTATGGATTGTAGATCTGGGCTAACCCAATCCATAAGATTGTAGATCTGGGCTAACCTGACCTGACTCACTTCGATGGTGGCAGTCGGATTGGTTGGTTAGATGTAACTGTGGATCACGAGCGACTTTGGAGACTTCGACAATGATCAATTTAGGTAATGGAATAAAAGGTGGTGGCTAGTGAGACTGTGTTTCGGTGAGACATAACTATAGTCGTGATCTAAAATGAGGGATTAGACAGACATGCTTCAATCCAATTTGCTCACAATAAAAGAAATTATGATGACTCAATCCATTTGCAAGTAGCTAGAGCTAATGACTCGAACTAGCAGCTCGACAATAGTAGATAGAATTTATAGCGAGTCGAGTTCAGGAGAGAAAGGCGAGACGACATCGTATGAATAAATTAATTAATCATAACGATTGGGTGATTCTAAGATATCTCTAATTTCCTAAACTAAGGTCTTGTTTGGTACAGTAGAAATGGTGTTCGAGCTGTCCGATGTTTTTTACGTCACTAAAATGCAATCAACTATTATAGTGAATGAGAATACCCTTCATTAATATCAGAATAAAGCTCACAAACTTAAATTGAATAGGTCCAAGTTT
Source organism: Pittosporum tobira (assembly GCA_032359685.1). Taxonomy (NCBI): domain Eukaryota; kingdom Viridiplantae; phylum Streptophyta; class Magnoliopsida; order Apiales; family Pittosporaceae; genus Pittosporum; species Pittosporum tobira. Next base: position 9,602 of record JAUMHB010005339.1, read on the forward strand.
TCTTTCTCTCTTTTCCTTTAAAAATACTCTTGTCTCTTTTCTCATTTTTTTTGCTTCAATCAATATTATCTTCATGAAACATATAAATAATTTCATTTTTTTTTACTTATTATGCTATATATACGGACAAACAGACACAATATCATTTCTGAATTTCACTTACCAAATATCCTCTTTATATAGATTATCTCTCTTTATAAAAGATTAATTTAAGTCCAATAAATGGACTTTCCAAATACCCTTAATCCAACAGAATTAAGCAAGACACGTGTATGGAGAGCCTTGCTTTGTATGCTACCTTCACTCATCGCTCCTTTGTTAGTTCTGCAAATCAAAGGAAAATGGAGTGGGAAGGTGGTGTATCCTATTTATCATTCCGATACTTAAGTATCAGATATTTGATAAATTTAAGGTGGATGTGTAGTCATATAAGATTAGAAAAAATCATAAGCAAGGAGATTGTGAAGAAGTTTGAGGTAACACCAATGAGGAAAAGATGAGAGAGCATATGTTGAGGTGGTTTGGGTATATACACTATAGATGCACTAGTGAGAATAGGCCAGTGGACTAAGAAGAAAATGATAGAAGGGGAGAGGTAGGCCAAATATTACATGGGAACAAGCCATCAGAAGAGATTTATAGGAGCAAAAGATAATGGAGGACATGGTCGTAGACAGTAGTATATAGGGGAGAGCAATATGTGTAGTAGGGACTTGGATAATGAAAATAGATAGACTGAAAAGGGTTATGCGGTCCTATATCATGTTCGAATTGAAGTGTCTCAATTGCCAAATCCATCATCTATCCACATCATATCCTTGTTGCTACAAGTTGTAAGCTTCAAACCCAGATAATCACTAGTTGAACACTCACAGTTAACCTAATGTAATCTTGGCCACAATAAGTCAAACTATCACTTTATGTGCTACAGTCTCCTCCGTTGAGCAAATTTATTCTATTCCATTGTCAACCCGCAACCTCCGCAAGTTATTGTCATCGTCATCGACTGGATGAATAACTCTCCACATTGCTTGTGAAATCTGCCTCTCTTTTATCTCTCTCGGTTTCTTCATCCTGTGGGCCTTTTAGTATGGCAAAGTCATTGGTATGACCGAGGTCAGGTTTTAAGTCTCTCCACTCACTTTTATTTACAACCAAACATTTTTTCAAAAAGAAAAAAATTAAATAAAAAAAAAACTGTGCTGGCATGCAATTTTGGGTAAATCACAAAGTAAAATGCTATTTACCCAATATATTTTTATCTGTTCATATCTTAATTGTCCTCTCCTCTCTCTAACCCCAACCCCTAACAACCCCCCCGCCCCCCCTCTTCCTCTGTGGCCCCCAACCACATGTAACAACAAAGCAATTCTCTACTATACACGTGCACATTTCACCATAAATAATGTAATCAAAAAACATAAATTAAAAAAAAATAGAGATAAGAAAACATAAATAAGTGTAAACCTCTAAGTGATAAACTTTATAGTGATTCATAATTTAAACAACAAAAATGTTCAAGTACAAAAAACTTTAACCCTCAAACACATCGATTGCCCTAGCTTGTGGAGCATCTTTTTCATTGTCAATTTCTAAAGATGTATTCACAATTACACGTAGAATGAGAAAAGAGTTGCTATCAGCAGTAGGCTTTTGCATCCTCTAATGTAAAAAAAAATGCAACAAGAGTGAATCCTCACTTCAGAGTTTCCATCACTGCTGCTGCTGCTAGAGAGCCGGCCCTGTGGAAGAAAATCAACTCTTTCAAGAAAAGTAAAGAAAGCATGAGCGGATACCAATGCAGTACTATGCTTAGGAATTTTTTGCAGGTCAAAAACGATAGATATATCTATATAGACCTTGGATCCTGAACGGCTTTTCCGTTTGGATGCACAAGCTCCGGCGCTCTGGGATGTGGCGGCACTAAATGGGATAGAAGTATTTTGAACGAGGGCGTCGACCACTCCACATGAGATACGGTCCTTGATGAGTCGTATTCAACTCAGGTATCCTGCAACCTGCATCAAACAGTCGTGGCAATATCCAAAGGACAACATATTTAGCATTGCTTGGTCTTTTCCAGTAATCACCCTGAATAAGTACTAATCCAAGGGTTAATTCTGAAGTGAAATGTCCATCAAATATTACATATGTTCATTTCAATGAGAACACGTGAGCTGTTATAGTTCTACCCTGCTATTTCAGGATCTACATAAAGTTCAAATATTCTGCATATTTTGGCATGGACTTCAAATGTCAATTGACTAGGACCGAATTAATTTCAGATACTTGTAAAACCATAGAGTTGCATGTTTGTTAGGTAATGCAATAGGGGTACATCTGAAAAAACAAATCAAGCACGAATATATGATTTCATAGAACAAAAAATATATATTTGTTACCCTTGTAGAAGATTTGATAATATGATGGTTGTTAAATGTGGTATGTATATCTCTAAAATTTTAAAGGGATTACTATACTTAGAAAATTTATAAAAAATTAAAATTTTTAACAACAAAGTATGAGTAAAGGGATTCTTTATCTGTTAAGGTCTCCCTCCCTAGTGTCTTAAATCAGGGTAAGGTTCCATTCCCTCCTCCCCCACCCATCCAATATATTATTCATCTTTTAAAAATAACGACATGCTTTCCACCCAAAATCCAATATGTTATTCATTTTTATAAATAATGACACACTTAAGTGAGTTTGGTGGGTGTGATTGTCAATGGTATTCGGTCCTGAGGATAAAATAAATAAATAAGTGTGAGAACAACGAGTTTTTAGGGTCCAAAAGTCCTCAAAATTAGGGTTAAAAAAGTGATGGAGATGCCATCATACTTTTAAGAAACAAGCAAATCTAAAGAACTAGTCCATGCAAAACTAATGAATTCAATGAGTTTGGGGATTTGGTTAGAGATTAGAAAGACTTTATGTTTGACACCTAATATGTCCTAAAAGAATGTAAGTATCATTATTTATTGCCTATTTTTCTATGCTCAATTAGTTATACGGATTAATCGTGTAAGGTAAAATAAATAAATAAATAAGAAAGAAAGAAAGAAATGGTTGTTAAAGAATGTGTGTTAAATACTAAATAAAATGACAAGACATTTTTCTAATCTTCTTTATGAATGCATGTTATTAATAAGAACAAATAACATGACATTAAAGATTAAGCATTTACCATAAGCTCGTTTGCTTCAAAAATCTCATCCGTGATATGTGGAGCATCATCTTCATTGTCTATTTTAATTTATCAATAGCATAAAGAATAGAGGTGGTGGCCGAGTGGAAGATGGTGGTGCACCTATAAGGGAACACCTACTTTGACAAGAAAGGTTGAATTCGGTGAAAATTTTCATGGATGGGTTCACTTTCCTGATTTAATAGAAATTACAAATCAGGGCTAACCAAACCTATGATATTGTTGATCTGGACTAACTCAATCCAGCCCAATTCATCACAAGTGTTTTGATTTGCTGGTGGGATGGAATTATGGCTAGCTTTCTTGAATCTTAAATAAATATTTCAAGTTTTGTTAAAATAAGGAAAAGTACTAAAGAATAAAAATTGAAGACAAAATTATTTGGGCCTTTTGGGGTTCAGGTTCACTTTGCGAAGTATGGATCACAAGAGACTTCAGTAGTGATTAATTCAGGAAATTTAGCACAGTGTGGTGGTAGGTAAGACTGTCTTTGTGAGAGAGAAAGGGAGAAATCGTTGTGACCTGAATTGAGAGATTAAAAGGACCTAAAGATAAATGTATAATATGAGTTATCCAGTCAAATCGGTTACTTAGCTAACATATGCATATGCATGTAACCCGTTTCAGTCCAAATTTGACCATAATAAGAACAAATAATGATGCGTTAGTCCATTGCACTATAATTAGCTAAAGCAATAAATAGCATGAACTACCGGACTTGACCCCATTCACTGAAATTTATGACGACAAGTTGTAGCACAGTGTGGTGGCAAGTAAGACTGTCTTTGTGAGAAAGAGAGAGGGAAAAATCGTTGTGATCTAAACTGAGAGATTAAAAGGACCTAAAGATAAATGTATAATATGAGTTATCTAGTCAAATCAGTTACTTAGCTAACATATGCATATGCATGTAACCCACTTCAGTCCAAATTTGACCATAATAAAAGCAAATAATGATGCGTCAGTCCATTCCACTATAATTAGCTAAAGCAATAAATAGCACAAACTATCGGACTTGACCCCATTCAATGAAATTTATGACGACAAGCTGTAGCACAGTGTGGTGGCAAGTAAGACTGTCTTTGTGTGAAAGAGAGGGAGAAATCACTATGATCTGAACTGAGAGATTAAAAGGACCTAAAGATAAATGTATAATATGAGTTATCCAGTCAAATCGATTACTTAGCAACCCGTTTCAGTCTAAATTTGACCATAATAAAAACAAATAATGATGTGTCAATCCATTCCACTATATTTAGCTAAAGCAATAAATAGCACAAACTACCGGACTTGACCCCATTCGATGAAATTTATGACGACAAGATGTAGCACATGTGGTGGCAAATAAGACTGTCTTTGTGAGAGAGAGGGAGAAATTGTTGTAATCTAAACTGAGAGATTAAAAGGACCTAAAGATAAATGTATAATATGAGTTATCCAATCAAATCGGTTACTTAGCTAACATATGGATATGTATGTAACATGTTTCAGTCCAAATTTGACCATAACGAAAACAAATAATGATGTGTCAGTTCATTCCACTATAATTAGCTAAAGCAATAAATAGCACAAACTTCTAGACTTGACCCCATTCGATGAAATTTATGACGACAAGCTGAGTTCAGGAAACAGAGGTTAAATTGCATTGTGGGGCTAAATTAATTAATGGTGATGTTTATTGGGTGATTCTAAAATCATTTCTAATATCCTAAACAAAGGTTGTCTTTGGTACAATAAAAAAAATCTACGAACTTTTGATGTTTGTTAAATCATGAAAAATGCAATTAATTATTCTAATGAATGAAAATACTTTTAGTTATTTTCACCAAAAAAGAGAAGAAGATAATCTTACAAATTTAAATTGGTATGTCATTTTTCGAATTAGTTCAAGTCATCTTCAACAATACTCTTATCTTTTATCACTTTTCCATTACTTTTTTGAATAAATACTTATATTATTTATTCATAAATTTGATATATTTTTCCTTATTTTTTAAGTATTAAAATAATTTCTATAATAGATTTTTTAAGTCCAATCCATTCACTTACCAAACATCTTTAATTCAATTGAATCGAATGAGATATGTGTATGGAGATACTTGATTTGTATGTAAATATCTGCCCTCTCCTAGTCATGCAAAACAAAAGACATGGGTGGGAGGGGTGGGGGTGTATCCCATGTAAGAATAATACAATTCTCTACTATACAAATACACAATTTTACTGTAAATAATATAAACAAGCCATATATATCATAATTGAATCGGGCCAGCCAATTCACCGGTCAAACCATGACTCGGACCAAAGACCGGCTCGAGAAATCTTGTTCTTTGGGTGGAAAGAAACAAAGAGAAGAGAGTTAATTTTTTTTGTAACGGCTGGCTCTGATATAGAAAAATCATATGTCAACAAGGGGAATTAAAAAAAAAAGTAAGGACATTTTTTGGTTTAAGGTAATTAGAGTCTTTTTGACTTACGATTTTAAGACTTTTGTTTGTTAAAGGTTACAATGGTTTTTATTAAAATAAAAAACTGAAGAGTTCATGCCTATGATTTTGATAACTTAGATTAATATAATTTTATATAAATGCCATTAAATTTGATCACATAAATTTCTTCAATTTATTTTATATTAAATGTGTTTTATAATTATTAATTATTAAATGTGTTTTAGAATATTTAAGAAAACGTTGGACTTTTTCTTTTCTTCTTCCCTCTTCTGGTCAACAACTCAATACTTTGACCGGTGGGAGGGTGAAGTAAACAAGGTAGTCTTTGAGTCACAAATATCTACGAATCTGCGATGCCATTGGTTGCTTAAGCTACCTGCAAACAATACAGATATATATATATATATAATTAAAGTAGTGCTTTCAGTTACCGCAGCTGCACATGTAGTTTAAATCCAGCAAAAGATAATATTATATTAATAAAGATAACTTCCATCTTCGAAGTACAAACCTCTTGTTTACTTATATATGAAACCCATGACTGACCTAAACACTTAACCTAAAATGAGATTTATTAATTTCTTACTAGAATTAGGAAAGGGTATCTTAGCAATCTCTTCAAGTTGGAGAAACGGAGCCATCACCAACTCGAACTATATCCTTCACCTGAACCAGAACACTTTTTTAGCTCAAATGTGCCGGCATCAATGATCTACGAACAAGATTTCGACATATAATTAGCCAAAGGTGACGGACCTTAGTCCATATAACATTGTATGCCCTCTCGTTTCCTGCATCCCCAACATTTTTGTTTTTGTAGCAAGTTGTTCTCAACCCAGAATAATTCATGGATTCCAAATATTCGTACATTTTCAAATTCCACTATTTTCAGGATATCTGAGTCTGCTGCAACTCCTTCAATTTCTTGCAACCGGAAACCGCCCGCGCAAAAGTGGCTGCCCCACCGGGTGATTGAGCTACTAGCATCATTATAAGTCTTAGAATGTCGTCGTAGGGCAAATCCGCCGGCCTTGTTTCGCAATTCTTCATAACATAACATCAAACAGGAATTAGATCTTTATTAAAATTATTAACGTACTTTCTTTAATAGATTTTTTAAGTCCAAAACATTCACATACCAAAATATCTTTAATCAAGCTGAATCAAAGGAGACATGTGTATGGAGATGCTTTGTATATGCTCACTCTTCACTCTTTTGTTAGTCTTGCAAAACGAGAGAACTGCTATTTTCACAAGAAAATATATTAGTTCCACAAGTATGTACAATATTTTTAGCATGATGTATTCTATTGCAATGCAAGTTGTGTGGACCACACTTATGGATTTAGCAATGACCCAAAACAAAGGGCACGAATGGGAGGGGCGGGTTGTATCCCATTTATCGTCCCTCTGATTCTTAATTAAATATAGGTTTTTTTAGAATGCTAAGTGTTGGGATAGCTCTGATCTTTGATCTCCTCCAAACCTTGTTTCCAGCTGGGCGCACGTCAGCAGATGGAGCAAGCAAACCTGAAACACGGGCAACACGAGGGGGTGTTCCCTCGTTCCCCTCTCCGATGCTTAAGTTAGTAAGTATAAAGATGGTGATCTGATTATTGAGTGGGAGAGGGAAGGGATTACCGGAGTATTTTTATGGAGTTTGGAGTAAATGTACTGTTCCGGTGAGTTTATCGGTGGGTTGCAGAGTATTGACTTTTTATTATCTTAAGAGCCAGCCCCCCTTCCTATATGAAGGAGAAGATATTTGTAGCATCTTTCTTGACCCCACATCACCTTGATCATGTAAGAGAAAGAATCCAGCCCGATAAAGTTGGCATGGTGCACCTGCTATAAGTTGACAGCATGTATGGCACGCCTCCTTTGAGTTGACAGGTCTGCAGGGTTAGGCAGCTGATTTGACACTGTCTGGGAACTTGCTTTATTGCCTTCGGCCACTAGGCCCGGACCAGGCAGGGTCGGGCGAGTCTGATGGGGCCGAGTGGATCCGCTACCAGGGTAGGCCGAAGACAGTTTGGGAGCTCTTGACGGTGAGGGTCCGGGCAGACCATTGTGGGTGTGAAATCCCGGGGAGGCTGATTGGCCGAGCTTTGTGCTTTTTGATAGTCGAATGTCAGAGGCCGATCCTTCTTTAGGCTAGGCGGGTTGCCGAGCCTTGAGTATGGTCGGTCGGATATGCTGTTTTGCGGGGCAGGGCCAAGCCTTGAGGATAGCCGATCGGATGTCATACTGTCACACGAGCGTTAGGCTGCCACGTGGGATACCACATTGCCCTAGTTAGGGCCAAGGTGGAAACCCTAACCCTAATTTAGGACGATCCCTATCAATTCCCCCCAATTCGACGGGGTACTTTAGTGCGCCGTCGGGCTTTGAGTCCGGTCGTCCTTCAATTGGCTGGGATAGAAGTTAGTCAGGCGAGACCCAGGCCGCTTGGAGGGGTCTCGGTTGCGTGTCGTTTTAGATTTTTGTCCGCGTGTACACGCCTTTTCAGAGCATTTAATTAGGCGTCAATTCGCACGTCTTCTGAAGCCCTCATTAATTGTGGCGCGATAATTGCTTTTGGAAGGCGTGATATAGCTATCACCTAGTAGCCGTTGGATTTCCAAGGGGGAATCCCAACCCTTAGGTTGGGGTGCTATAAAGAGAGGGTCCAGTCCCCTTCGTTTTCACTTTGGCCTTTTGAGATTAGTAGTGCTCTCCTGAGGAATCCTTACGTCGACGAAGATCTCAGATCTTCTTCAACTTTTTACCAAGTAAGCCATCATTCAACTATCACTTTTTTTGTTTTAGCTTCCTTCAGATCCAATTAAGATGGCCCAAGACAGGAGCTTTGAGGTGGTGAATGTTGTAGAGGATGAGGAAGCGGTAATGGAGTCCACGGCGGACCTTGGTGGTTCCCGTTCACGGGAGACAGCAAGGTCTAGTAGTAAGGTGGCGACTCTACCAAGGGACTTGCCTGAAGACGAGGCAACTCCCAGTAAGGTGGATGGTGGCGAGGCTAATCCGACGAGTAGTTCCGGGAACAAGGTGGAGGATCTCGGTGAAGAAGCAGAGTATAGGGACTGGGTCAGCCGCCTGGACTATAACATGCCCAGTACACTGACTTGCCACTGATTGGAGGCCATCGTAGAGGAGTACCAAATCCTGACGGAGTATGGGGTCAAGCTCCCGAAGGCGGGGGAGTACATGCACAGTAGGCCAGAAGGGCTCTAGGTAGGCATTAGTGAGCATCACCTGAGGGGAGGCCTCAGGTTCCTGGTTCACCAATTCATCTATGACCTCCTGACCTTGCTGAGGGTTGGTCTGGGCCAGTTGACCCCTAACTCATACGTCCAGGTGATGGGCTTTTTGGCTCAGTGCCACCGTATGGGTGTGGAGGTCCGACCAGACTTTTTCTGGCACAGCTTCTCTATTGCCCGCTCGGAGGCTTCTTTTTGGTCTATCAACAAGAAACCGAGGAGGAAAAAATGGATCGCCCTAGCGTCAAAGCACAAGAAGTAGAAGTCGAAGTGGTTCTTCATCGTCAGGGATGATCTGGCATTGCTGCCTGGGTGGGGAAGGTCGTGCAAGGTGGTGTACCATGCGCTAGCGCAATTAACCAGAAGGACCTTAGAAGAATATGCCTTATTTACTAGCGTAGGCAAAGGAGGAAGCCCCTGGTCGTACACTGCGGTTTGGGAAAACTCTTGGCTGATAGAACACTGATGTAGGTTTAGGAGCTTTCCTTTGTTTTTTGCTTCTTATTTTTTACTTTTTCGTCTGGCCCGATCGTCTAACCTTTTATATTTTGCATGTGTTGATGACATGTTTGTCCGAGTGCAACGATTGGCCTAAGAGAAGGCCAAGGCCAAGGGATCTTCGAGGTTGTCTACTGAGGCTGTTCCGGAGAAGCCCAGCTCCACCAGGGTAGTGATCGAGCCACTGTCGGCCCCTAAGGCCACCTCCAGTGGCGGTTTGGTTCAAGCGGTGGGGCCGACAGACAAGGGTAAAGCAGTGGTGGTCAACCACTCGAAGCTAACAGGCACGGGAAAGCCGATGGCGGTCACTGTGGAGAGGGCCCCCACAGAGAAGAGGCCTGCCGGGGAGCAGGGCTCTACCGAGATGGGCTCTACACAGAAGAAGCTAAAGCCTACCAGTGGGGTTGACATGGTGAATGTTTGGTTGGTTCCTGTCAAAAGCTCGATGCTAAATGACAATCGGGGGAAGGCGGCCATCAAGGCCCTTCTGAAGAATTTGCCACTGGAAGGGGACCGGAAGGAGACCAGCTCGACCCCTTACCAAGATTGTGCCCTAAATGGGGCCTTCTAGATGGTCTAGGTAATTCATTTTCCTTATGCTTTAAATAGTTATTTATTCTTCTTTTTTTGAATCTGCTTAGCTTATTTTTGTAGGGATTGAGCTAGATGATGGGTACCGTACGGGGAGCCAGTGCAAAGGTGGAGGCCTCCGGGGGAGCCGCCCGGGGGGCCTTAGAGCAAAAGTTGAAGGCGGCTGAGGAGGGCACTACTAGGGCTGCCGCGGAGGCCGCTGGGAGGGAGAATGTGCTTTCCTTAAAGCTGAAAAAGGCCAAGGACGGCGCTCTCAGGGTGGCTGTGGAGGCCGCTGGGAGGGAGAAACAACTCTCCCTAAAGCTAAAGGCGGCCGAGGTGAAGGCTGCGAGGACTGAGGCTATGAAAGCGTAGGTCGTGCAGGCGGAGGCTACCTTGGTGTCACTCAACAAGGAGATTAAATCCGAGCGGGACGCCTGGAAGATCAAGGAGGCTAGCTATAGGGACCAACTGGAGAGGGCGGTCGAGGCGTTTAAGGACCCGACTGAGTGCCAAGAGATGATTCTCGATGCTTTGGCCAGCGAATTTCTAAAGGTTTAGAGCGAGTGGTCCGTCGAGGTTTTAGGAGGGGCCTGGACATGAAGACGGTCATAGACCTTTTGGAGGATCCGGAGGCCATCAACTTGGAGCCTGAGGATGAGCCGACAGAAAAGCAACCGGTAGGGGGAGCCGCTTAGAAGCCAACCGAGCCGCCTTCTTATTTATAAAAAAGGGTAGAGTCGTAGATTTTCGTAACAATAGGATACTTAAATTTGTTAAAATGAAAATTTAAATTTCATTATAACTCTTTCGAGCTATTAATGAAATGTAAATTTTGAAATCCACAATGTTTGTTTTTAAATAATGAATGTTTGCTAAGTGTTGAGCCCGGCTTTTGCATAAGAGTTAACTTGTTCGAGCCGAAACCGGCCGACCACTTACAATTTTGATAAAATTTGCAAGTGTAACAGCTTGGGACTTGTTTAAAGATTAAAATCTGAAAGTCCGCAAGTGTGATAACTCACAATTTTGAAAAATAACTAAGTATGCCCCCAGGGTGAATCGAGCAAGTTTATTTGTTAAAATGCCGGTCAGACAACTTGGTCCTAATTTTGAATTAAATCAGGCCATTTAATTAAGCCAAAGGACCTAGGCGGCCTATCCGTAGTATGCCCCCCAGTTTTACCATGCTTATGGTTTACCTTAGGCATGGTGAAACTTAGGAATAACTGTGGAAGTAGTGCCGGGTTAAGAGATTGTAGTTACCCCCTGGTCCGGGCTAGTAGTGCCGGCTAGGGTTAGTGCTTTGCGATTATGCTCATGGGTGCACAGAGGGAACATGGAAGCAAAACGTAAGCATGGTTAGTCTACTTGTACTCCTCGGGCTAAGCGTTTTTAGCCGCGCAGATGAAGCGTATGAGCGACTGTCATGGTTAATCTACTTATGCCCCCTCGGACTGAGTGATATAAGCGTGCCAAGAATTTTTCATTTGCGGTTGTTTACTTGTTTACAGATGGAGTGTTAAGCAAAACATAGGCATGGTTAGTTGACTCGTGCTCCTCGAGCCAAGCATTTATGGCTGCGCGGATGAAGCGTGTGAGTGACGTGCATGATGAGTTTACTCATGCTCCTCTGACTACGTAATTATAACGGTGCTAAGGTGTTGTGCATTGCCAGTTTAATTGTGTGCCCAGGCCTAGTATGAGGCGCGCGGGTGGGAAATGAAGTATAATTGTGGTGTACCTGTGTTCCTCGGACCAAGCTTTTGTGGCTGCGCAGATGGAACGTTTGAGGTTCAACATGTGCTCTTCGGGCCAAGTGTTTATGGCCGCACGGATAGAGAGTACCTCTTCGGACCAAGTGTTTATGGCCACGCGAATAGAGGGTACCTCTTCTGACCAAGTGCTTATGGCTGCGCGGATAGAGAGTGTAAGACGTGCAGGGCCATAAGTTTTAATTATGCTGAACTTTTGTTGATAAAGGAACTTTTTTTGATAAAAGAGAAAGTTCATCGTGTGTAGGCGAGCAAACTATTACAATATATACTGGTGCAAATGGAAGATTGTTTGATTGTCGCTTGTGAGCAAACTATTTACAATGTATGGTCGTGCAATGAAAATTGCCCGGCCAGTCTTTTCTTCGTTATTTAGTTCTTCGAGAATAGTCTTAGCCTGTAATGGACCAACACAAGGAGAATAGACTATCATTTGTAATGTGTTTTTCATCCTTAAGCTTTATCCCTCTTGTCTTGAACTTCAATCTTCAGCCTAGAGATTTTGATTTTAGGCCTTGAGACTTCAATTTTGCGATTATCCATGGTCCAAACGATCAATGAGGTCCAATGGTCGGAGACCTCGGATTCTACAAGGGCTTGGTCTTGAGTCTTCTATCTTCACGGGAACATGGTCCAAGCAATCGAAGAGGTCGGGGACCTCGAATTTTACAAGGATGGTCTTCTTTCTTTAGTTCTTCAACTATGGCTTCGTGCTGAGTCGTGAGGTTGAGCGAAAATTGATGTTGATGTTGCCGATTCAAATGGTCGGGGTGTCGGCTCGGGTGCCGGGGAGAAGTCAACGAGTAATTTACCATCAGCCTCGGGCAAGGTAAATCGGATGCCTGTCGGTGCTCTTGCATGATCTCCCACTCGGCTAGTAATCTCTCAAGGGATGCAATCCTCTTCTTGTAGTCTTCTAATTCCCTCCGCTCGAGTCTTTGGGGAGAACGGGGTCGAGTTCGCTTGTCCCGGTGTGAATGTTGGGGTGCTCAGTGTCGAGATTCAATTTTTCGGGTGGAATGATGGTTAGACGGGCGGGCGTGTTCACGTGGGGCACCGATCTGATGAGGCTGGTCGTCCTTTACGACGCGTTTGCCCCTCAGCCTCTCAATTTTGAAGGTAATGTTATGTCGTTCTTGGAGCAGCTTTGTGAGCCTCTCGTTCTGGCAGGAGTTTAGGAGGTCTCAAGCATCTTGGTGCCCTTCGACCTTTTTGTGTCGCCTCCAGTCGCATCTCCTCTAAGCTCGAGAGCGGCGCTAGGAGCCGGAGGAGGTTGCCTCAGGGATGTTGTCCCCGGTGTTGAGTGGAGCATCAGTGACCCATTTTTTTCAGGACTCAGGGGTTGTTGTATGCACTCTTTCGGGTGCTTTTCTGGTGGCATGCATCTCCGGTGTATTGTTTGCAGTGCTATGATGAGCTGAAATATGTACTGAAAAGGGTTTAGTATGGAAGTAGATCGTGTAAGGTAGAGCAAAGCCCTCCTTCTAGCGCCAATTGTTAGGATAGCTCTGATCTTTGATCTCTTCCAAACCTTGTTTCCAGCTAAGCACACGTCAGCAACTGGAGTAAGCAAACCTAAAACACAGGCAACACGAGGAGGGTATTCCCTCATTTCCCTCTCTGATGCTTAAGTTAGCAAGGATAAAGATGATGATCTAATTATCGAGTGAGAAAGGGAGAGGGAAGGGATTACCAGATTATTTTTATGGAGTTTGGAATAAATGTACTATTCTGATGAGTTTACCGGTGGGTTGTAGAGTATTGGCTTTTTGTGGTCTTAAGAGCCAGCCCCCCTTCTTGTATGAATGAGAAGGTATTTGTAGCCTCTGTCTTAACCCGCAGCCCGATAAAGTTGGCATGGTGTGCCTGCTATGAGTTGACAGCAGGTATGGCGCGCCCCCTTTGAGTTGACAGGTCTGTAGGGTTAGGCGGCTGATTTGACACTATATGGGAACTTGCTTTATTGCCTTTGGTCGCTGGGCCTGGACCAGGCAAGGTCGGGCGAGTCTGATGGGGCCGAGTGGATCAACTACCTGGGTAGGCCGAGGCCAAAGACAGTTTGGGAGCTTTTGACGGTAAGGGTCCGAGTTGACCGATACGGGTGTGAAATCCCGAGGAGGCTGATTTGCCAAGCTTTGTGCTTTTCGGGAGTCGAATATCAGAAGATGATCTTTCTTTAGGCGAGGCGGGTTGTCGAGCCTTGAGTATGGTTGGCCGGATATGCTGCTTTGCGGGGCAGGACCGAGCCTTGAGGATGGCCGATCGAATATCATACTGTCACGCAAACATTATGCTGTCACGTGGGATGCCACGTTGCCCTAGTTAGGGCCAAGGTGGAAACCCTAACCTTAATTTAGGACGATATCTATCACTAAGGTTAGTGGATATGTCATAATACAAGATTAGAGAAATTCATAAATAAGAGGACTTAAAAGAATGTTGGGGCAACATTGATTGAGAAAATGATGAGAGAGCATCTATTGAGGTGGTTTGACATATTTATGTCAACATGTTGACACACCAATAAGAAAATGACTAGTGGACTATGAAGAGAATGATAAAAAGGATAGAGGTAAAGATCACACAAGGAGAAGTCGTGAGAAGAGATTAATTTACATAAACAAAATATCACGGAGGATGTGGTCTTAGATAAGAGTACATGTAATAGGGTGATACGTGTAGTATAGACATAGTAGGTTTGTCACATTGTATTTTATACATATAAATATATTTTGTGGTTGCCGCGCAATTTTTATACGCCTACTGCAGAGATAATTTTGCAGCAACTAATAAAAGTTTTCAAGGCAACCAATAACTTTTTGTAGTTGTGTTGCAATTTTAAAGCAACTAAGTCCTAGGATGGGGTGGATTGATAATCTTGATTGTTTGGCTTCCAACGGGCCTGAAGCCAACAAATGCTCTAGACCAAGTCCCAATATATACATATATATTTGTATTTAGTTATCTCCCCCATTCTCCCCCATTATTGGTTATCATGTATTCATTTGTGGTATACCTTAACTTGCTTAAAAGATTGACAAGGCATTGTTGAGTAAAATTGAGTGAATGCGTGCAAGGAAATGTGAGGCATGTATGTATATGTGAGCATAATGAAGCAAGGCATATATGTGAGTTCTTGTAAGCTTAATATGGAGTTGAAGAATATCTCCCTCCCATGACTTAGAGGGTATTCATAGGTGTCCAAAGGGTGTCTAATATCTATTATGCCCTTAGAAAAATAGGTTATTAATTAGAGAAATATGAAAAAATATGCCATTTGCAGAAAAAACTTGCATATGTTGTTGTTGATGTGAGTACATAGATCTACTACCACCTAATAAAAATAGGTTTTACTTTTTGGTACTAGATATTACACATGATGATTTAGGAGTTCCCGAATTAGTAAAAAAATGCGATGACAGAATTCTTAATGGAAGCTCTTGATGGTTCCAAGAGTGGTGCACACTTGGGGTCTTAATGGGTTCCAAGAGTGTTTAGATGAGAATAGGTGTCGCGGTGATTAAAGGGAATATGTTTAATTCTTGATGGATGCGAGTAACTCCCAATGAAAAAAAAGGGCTATGGTGCCCAATGTGACTGGGAGTGGTTAATTATTCAAGAATTGATGATTCATGCTACTTGAAGATAAAGTGTTTTGGTGTGTGTGTAACGTAACATGATGATTCGTACAAAGGAACTTTGGGATTACTGATTGATGTGACGAATCCATAACAAAGAGAGTAACATGAAATTTGTAGGAAGCTACGATAAAACATGTACATTTACTCACTTCTTATGTATAAATTATTATTCACTAATACTTGTATGCTTTATTTTGTGGAAGTTATTTTACTGTTGTTATATGCTTGCTTCGTAGAGACTTTATATGTACATAATCAATTCTTGTATAACATGATATATCTATTGATCTTCCTTATTGTAAGCATGATAATTAGAAAATAATTTTTTTATACATTCAACCGAGTATAGAACCTATAATAAATCGGTGAATTCCGAGATCATGTTCGTATAGTAATAGAGCTTGTGGGGAAGCCAAGAATCTACGCAAGTGTAGTCAATGTTTAAATTACTATATAAAAAATAATAATAATATATTGTTATTTTAAATATTGTTATGCTTCCCCACATGTACATTAAACATGTCCTTCAATTTCTAATTTTTAAACCCATCATTAACAAATGAATCATGACCACCTAGTCCATCACTACGCTCAACACCGAAAAAATAACAACACAAACAAAATACCGCATCTTGAGATTCACTGTATTCCAACCAACTATCATATTCATTATAGCATTCTGGGTTAAATCTACATTTATATCCTCAAAATTTTGATTGAAAAAACTTATCGAGTTTTGGTTGAGAAGGACCCTTAAGCAGATATGTTCTTCAAATACTTTCCTTTCTTTAGCATTAGAAGTAATGTTAGAGATAAAAGACCTTAGACCTGAATCAACAATAAATGCATCTGAATCAGATTCTCTTGCTTGATCTTGAACGCGAAGGTTACTACTTGGTCTTGAATGCGGGTACCTTGATTAGACCACTCTATAATGGAAATATTAATTGTTGATCTAAGAATAAATTGAAACTCAAATCAAGGACGTTTAGAGCATGATTCCATTTAACCGAGTATAGAACCTATCATAAATCGGTCAATTCTAGTCTGGAGATTCTAATAATGTATGTTGTTATTTAACCAAAAATAAAATAATAATAATAATAATAATAATAATAATAATAATAATAATAATAATAATAATAATAATAACTAGAATTAGACGATTGATAGCTTTAGGGTATCTGATAATGGTCTCACTTGGGTACAGCCCATCCCTATAAGCTTATCTGCTTTTTGGAGGAGCTCACCATCACGCGGAACTATCAAATTAGCTCCATCTCCGACTTTGTCGTGTTTTAGTTAAAAACTGCACTGCAAGGAAAGACATACATTTTGTAAATTTTTTAAGGATGAATAAAAAGAAAGGGGAGTAGTAAGGGAGAAAAAAGGCTAAGAAAAAAAATCGCCAATTGTATTTGGGTCAATCACATCATTGAAGAGGCCTGCAGAGGTATAATTTTAATAATGTACTATAGAAGTTGTCCAAGAAACATTCACAGTCATCACTATGTATACAAGTACTTCAATTTTACAAAAAAAAAAAGTTGTACAGCAAGCCTGTAGAGAGTATAAACATTTAGAAACTTGCAGAGCTAAAGAAAAAACAATGGAAACGTATACTATTGATATCCAAATTTTCCCAAGCTTGGCTTGCCATAATTTTAGCTTGATGTTGTTCGGAACCCTAACATAAAAATATAGAACACAATGTTAGCCCCATGATCAAAGTCGTGGCGAAACCCATTTGGTGCGAGAATAAGTAGAAGGCATATGATGTAATATAGAATCAATATGCGTAAATGTTTACTTTAGATTCCTCCTCCAAACATATATATTACAAGAGGTTGTCAATCGCATGGGCATCGCACTTACCATCATATTCTTTAGACTTGGGCACATCCTTTGTCCATAAAGTGTCCTTCCCTACACCATGTTGAGAATTATCAATACCCCATTAGTTATAGCCTACTTCCGAAGAGCCCAATCTGCATTGGTCTCCTCTACATTAATCTTTATAGCATCCACATCACCTTGAATACTTTTAAGAGTTCCTAATATTTTTGCTTGGAAAACTGAGTGCTCACGAGTCTAATTATTGCTAGCAAGCGCAATAGCTTCAAGCACTTGACCATATGGTGGCTCTCTACCTTAGTGTTCACCATGTCTTTGGCACCTTCCATCCGTTGCTAAAGTATGTCAAACTGCTCCTTGACATCGGCAACAACAACTTCAACCCTTGTCATACGTTCTTTGATGCCCATGAGGACATCTCAGGACCTCCATCATCCTTGGCGATCTTGCAGGCAACATTTTTCTCTCTCCTCAGATTCTCCACGTTGTTCATCATAGTGACTCTCTCCTTGGTTACAAATGCTTTCGTGAACCAACCTCGACTTGGATACCAACTATCATGGCTTTGGATTTTTCCAAGCCAACATGCGACCTTAGACTTCTTTTGACTTTGAAAGGAGCTAAGTAAGCTGATGAACAACGTGAACAAGAGAACAAGATAATTCTGTCACACCTTTCTCTTGTTCCTTTTCTTTTGAACATGAGACTACAAAATCCCATGACCTAAACAAAATAAGGGAATACATAAGGCACACCATATCGGTCAAACTACTAACCACTATTTCAGAAAATAGTGTGAGAGAGAGAGAGAAGGGGGAAGAGTGTGTGTGTGTGTGTTTGGGGGAGGGGGGGGGGGGGGGGGGAAAA